>PVLA01000812.1:307257-449666 GCA_004027455.1 Hydrochoerus hydrochaeris | reverse complement strand
AGCGCGGCTGGAGGCAGAGCGGCAGGTCAGGTGTCGCACTATTTGCTTGCTGGCCTCGGACTTTCCGGACCCTCTCTCTCCACTAGGAGGAAAGAGGGGAGAGGTGAGTTCGCTATTTTGGAGAAGGCAGTAAAGGAAATTAAAGAGCAGAGATAAGTCTCAGATGCAGAGCTGGCAAAGGAGGAGAGCAGCCGAATTGGCCAGTGGATGGCGCCATCTTGCTGTATCGTGTGATGCATTTATTTTCAATGCTCGGGAAGCAGGTGCCAGGTCCTGGGTCACAGGCTGCCTTAGATGTTGGGACATCAGGAGACTGTGAAGCAGCCTCTGGCGCCCAGGGCTCTGGAGCTCAGGGGGCACAGGGGGGCTCCCTGCATTTGTCCTCAGCAGCCTAAGGAAGGATAGCCAGGGACACCCAGAAAGTGGGCGTGGCCATCCCACAGTCACCTGGCACAGGCTTGGGGAACATGTGACTTCCTCCAGAGCGCAAGGACACTGCGTCCTCCTTGGCACAGTCATCCCATCTTCCCGAGCACCTCTTCTTTCCTTGGAGAGAGAAACTGAAGTGCACACTGCTCATACCATGCTGACCAGGTCCTCACTGGACAGACCCTGGGTGGACCTTTGCAAGCTTGACGTTCTCTGGTTCGCACTTTAATCTAGGAACCTGTCATGAACTCCACTTGGACTCTCTGATGACCACACCTCGATGCCTCTGCGTACGCTTCCTTAATGGATCCAGTTTCTACAAACACTATCTGAGCTTTGTTCCTGTCTTGCCACGAGACAGTGTTAGGTCATCGTGGAATTCTTCTGCCGTAATCCCAAAGTGATCCGATACTCATTTCTAGCCTGTAGCTGGTAGCGAAAATAATCTCATTTTTTGAAGTTCTTTGACTGGTACTTTCTTAGGTTCTTGTCTCAGAAAATTTATTCCAATGAGGCTGATTAAACAGTATTTATTGTCCTGGAATAAAAATAATTATTTAACTGTAAACTTGCTGATGAATGCGTTTTTTCCCCTCCTCTGCACGGACCTTAACGTTCAACTGTTGACACCTAAAATTATGTACACAATAAGATATTAAAGGTAAAATCTGGAAAGAAAATTAAAATCGTTCTGGTGATGGGACATCCATTCTAAGAATATCCGAGCTTTGCTCATCAAATCTGAAGTTATCTTCTGTAACACAACTTTGGGGCTCACGGAAACTCCACGAATGGTGCGTAAACAGCCTGGGTGGCAAGTGTCTCATGACCAGCTGCATGAAAAAAAAAATGTATTTCTTTTCAATATAAGGGCTTGGTGTCTCACATCATCAGCCTCAGGATATGCCCAAGGCCCTCTGCGTCTCTCCAGCCACCTCGGGGGGCTCACTTTAGAAGGCAGCGAGCCCAGGAGATCTTGGGTCATCATCACTGCCATCGTCGTCATCATCTTCCAGACACTGACGCTGCTCATGTCACGGGTTTCCAAGAACGGATGAGCTGATTTCCAGGGCCGGCACAGAGCACATCCTCAGGAGGGATCGGTTATCACTGTCAACGCGATTTTGTGCTCTCCACAGCCTCACTGATTCGCCTTACTTTCAAAGTAAAATTTAAAAAGCATTCCTTTTTCAACAAAAACCAGAAAGTGCAATAGATAAAGCAAGTAAAAAGACAGTTGTCTGACTCAAGAATGGGTGAGACTCCTTTCTGCACCCCATCTCCAGCACTGCTCTGGTCCCGGGGACACTTTGGAACAGTGTGGAAACATCCATCAAAAACCTGCCCAAGTTTGCGACCCATCCAGTCAAACCCTCCATGGGATTTGTTAAACAGAATTAATAATGTTAAAGGGTATAAATAAGTGCTCCTCTAACTAAACCTGTTTCCGCACAGGCTTTGTCTGTACTCTCTATTTCGCATGAACTTGAACTATGAACTACTTTGTGCACCTGGTCTGTTCCCACCAACACTACTGATAACTGGGCAAAAACAGGAGGGTTTGGGCTAGAAAGGTAACTCAGGGGCACAAGCGCCTGCCTGGCAAGCATGAGGTTGTGAGTTCGATCCCTGGTATCAAAAAAGACAAAACAAAAACCCAGGAGGGTTTGTAGACCATTCCCTCTGGCAGAAGTTTGAACTAATATAGAAGATAATCCCTTGATGTGCATCTTATTTTAGTACTTAGATATTTCTCCAATTCTCTCAGTTCAAATAATGACAGTCCAGCCCTTCTTCTCGTGTTAACCCTCCGTTATTTTGGGAGAGTTTCTGATCCACTGTAAATCAGCAAAGTTAAAGCTGTGGTTGTGTTTCAGGACTTGCGTGTGGAGAAGCGTGGGCAGAGGTGACCGCCTTGGGGGGGCAAGAAGGGAATCGTGGCTTCCCCGGCACGGAGCAGAGGCTTGGGCCACTGGTGCAGGCACTTCTTCTCTCTGAGGTTCTCGCGTTGGGCAGCAGAAGCGCTGTGGCTCTAACGCTTACACCTTCAAACAGAAGTGGGGTTCGCTGCGAGTTCACTGGGGAGGATTCTGCCCCTCTAGGGGCAGCTTGGGACAGCAGGGACGGTCTCATGCTGTGACCAGCCAGATGAGCTTAGTGCACAGCTAACATGATCTCCAGCTGCAGAGGAGGCTGGGGGCCTGGGCCCCGCCACCCGTGGGCCCCCTGAGTGCCGGCTGGCGGGGTGGGGCAGGGGGGACTCACCTGAGCACGAAGCACTGTGGCCTGCGGTCCCTGAAGAGCTGGTGCACGGCACGCTCCGCACAGGAGAAGAGATGGGGGGGCAGCGAGGGGCTGGGCGTCCCCGTGCGGCTCAGGTACAGCTGCGACACCTGGACGGCAGAGGCGGAGGCTGTGGAAATGCCCCCACTGCCTCCCAGGCCAGAGCCCCGGGTCCCACGGGAAACAGAAGCCAAGTGCTCTGGTGGGACCCGGCTCAGCCCTGGCAGGGCTCCTCCCAGCCAAGTGCAGGCCCCAAGCCGCGGCTGGTATTTGTTCTCTCTTCTTGGTCATGGGCTTAGCTCATTCTACTAAATAAAGGGCAGTTCACAAAGATCCAGTCTCACAGAGACCGCTGCGCTCACTAGAATCACGGTTATTCACATCGAATGATTTCTCTGAACAACATTTAGCATCAATAACACAAATCAGCAGCCTTCTAAACCCCCGCGTCAGGAGGCAGCCGAGGCTGGATCACACAGGAGCTGACATGTTTCCTGCAAGACAGAAGCACAGTGAGCTTCCTCGCACCAAAAGGCTGATTTCTGATGGCCTCAGTGACCCACTGCCGGCAGTTTTTGGTCCTTTTCTGTTTCCAGTGACTACCCTTGCATTAGAATTAAAAACTAAATAATAGGAAGCCTTTGGGGTCACGGGGAAATGCCGGACAAGCTTAGTTTATTTTTTTCATCTTGAAAAATAACGGGTCCGTGTCTTTCAGGACGCCTGCTGCCCATTTCCACCTGGCTGGTGACACACTCAGCTGTCACAGTCAGGTGACCAGGCCTGGGCAGGTGAGTGTATAAGAGGGCAGACAGCAGCTTCGGAAGCACTGGTTAGGGTGCAAGTGTGAGCTCTTGTGCACAGGGGCCCCTCCGCACCTCAGCACCGTGAGCTCTTTCCTGCCATACAGGGTATGCAACACTGCATCCCCAGCTGAGGTCACTGCGCAGAGCACACGGCTCGGAGGCTGCACAGGCAGATACCGGGCATGGACCATGGAGCTCAGCTCCACCTCTGTGAGGGTGAGGATCCGGCACCCAGGGGCCGCCTCGCTGGGCAGTGGCAAAGCACGGTGCTGCGAGCACTGGGTGTCTGTTGTGAGGGAAGAGGCAGTGATTCCCGCCTCACGCCTGTGTACAGGGCACCTGTGCATAACTGAAATCCAAATAGGAGATCAGGGATTGGAGCATTTACATGCGGTGAGACCTTACTCTGCAGATCGGAAGGAAGGAAGGTCAGCAGGGAGAGGAAGCTGCGGGGTAACCACACATGCTCAGCGGTCTGTAACAGACTCCTGGAAACCAGTTAAAAAAGATGGAAACACTGCAGAAAACTGGGCCAACAAAATAATTCTGTTGTAGTCTGTCTTTTCTTGGTGCACGGTTAAGGAAGGTTTTGTTTTGTTTTGTTTTGTTTTGTTTTGTTTTGTTTTGTTTTGTAACGGGAATTAAACTCAAGACTTGGCACTTGCTAGGCAAGTGCTATGCCACTGAGCTATATCCTGGCCCCAAGGAAGCTTTTAAGCAGAATATAAATAATATGTTCTCTGAGTAACTTAAAAACAAAAGATACAGTCTACGCAGCTATTTAATGTATGCGTGTGTATGCAGTAAACAGAAAAGGGTCACGAGACATGGCAAAGCGGTCAGGAGAGTGACAGTGGCTGCGTCTGGAAGTAACTTCTGCTCCTCTATGTCACCGGCACAATGCCTCATCTCTGGGACACCCTGGATTTTACGCATACCACTGTGGAGCTAGTAACTGGAAAGTGAAAGTTACCATTAAATAAAGCCATGCTTTCTTATCACACCTTCAAACCTGCATTGCCTTCTCAGGAATGTACGGGGAAACAGGAATTTTATCATTTACTTACTATGTTTAAAAATCAACTAAGTTATTGGCATCTTTTAGTTACACAGTGATCACATTCATCATAGAAAATTTGTCCTTGCACGATGTGCCTTGCGCCCCCAATTCTCCTCCCGATTCCTTGTCCCATTTTAAATGTGGATTCTTTTTAAAAGATAGATGAATAACAGGCTCACAATGGTCCAGTGTATTGCACTATTTTGTATTTTCATTATTTTGGGATTTAGAATGAATATTTAAAAATCATTAAATGACAGTAATAGACACATAAAATAAGCAGGTAGGGTGTCACACAAGGTTATTTTCTTGAAGGACAAATGTACTATTTTGAAAACTTGCTCTAACACAAGTTCACTTTTCTCCAAGTCCAACATGGATTTAATCTAATTTTGGCAAAACGTTTTTAAACGCCATCTGTCCGGCACACTGTGGCGGGTTTCACTGTCTGTCAGCGGAGAGTTGGGCTCACAGGCTGAGCCTCTACACCCCTTCGGCTGTCGCATTCCCTTTGGGCCAAGTTGCACTAGGCCCTGATGTGGTGCTGTGTTGTGTCTGTCCCCACGGCCTGTGTCCCACTGGTCACACCCGCACACCCCACTGCTGCCACTGGGGCCCTCTGCTCAAGGCCGCCCGGTGCGTTATGAGTAACTGTGGAGACAATAAGGAGAGGACACAGATGCTTCTGTCTCATTCTTTCTCTATCGGAGCGGGAGGGTTTTGAGTTCCCGAGTGGCTGACAACCATCTGCTTTTTACACTGGTTGTTAATCTTGTCCTCGATGTCACTGCACCTTCTGCGTTGGTCCAGGAGTCTTGCTCGGGGCACCAGCTGCGCCGCCGCCTCCCATTCCCCTCTCTCCACCTCACCTCAGTCTTGTTTGTCCCTTTGGTCCAAGCTTTGGACTTCTTGCCCTTATCAAACAGGACTGCACATGCGTCTCTGTGGTCAGAGACTGCTTTTATTTCACGACGCAGCTTTAGCAAACTCTCCTGCCCAAGACAGAGTCCCTCTCCTTTCCTGTTACCCTCCTAGGTCCTTCAGGTTGCCCAGTCACCCCTGCTTTCCATGGAGAGGCTTCTCAGCTTGGCGTGGCTCCTGCCCTTTTTACCCTTCTTATAACCCACACGGTGACACGAAACTATAGATCAGAGTGTCTTCTTTGGAGAAGGCTGCTGTCCACACTTCCTCGGGCCTGGGCATCACCATGGCCCCCTTCCCTCCTCGGCCCTGCGGGACTGATGGAATACGCAGGTGATGCTGGTGCAGGAGGTCAGGGTCAGGCAGGCTTTCTACAGGACACAGGAGAGGGGCGAGGCCAGCGTGGAGTTGCCTGTTATCTCCTTGTACTCCCTCTCCTCTTTCCTCCTTACTGTAGAAAACCCTTGCACATGTGGACACAGTGAGATGGCCCCTTGGTCTCCTCTGAGCTAGCTTTGAATGAGATTTTTTCCTTTTGCTAAACAAGGTCTCCCTTGGTTTGTTCGGGAGTCAGGAGCTAATGGCACCTGGGTACACCAGCTTGAGTGGTTGGTGCCATCCCTACTTGTCATCAGTCATGCAAATGCTCAGGATCCTTCCATGGGTCCTCAGCTCAAATGACGTCTGTGATGCTTCCTGTCACTTGAGTTTTGCATTTACACTAGAGTGTGAAGGATGAGAGCCTCTAATGGTTTATATATGAAATGTCTCCCGAAGGTCTCTTGAATCCAGGGGTGAGGTTGTTGGAAGGTGACCAGGTCACAGAGAATAATGTACCTATAGTGGATTTGTCCACCGAGGATTTCAAAGTTCAGCGTGCTGTGTGGAGGTGGAGCCGTGGCTGGAAGAGGTCCCTGGGGGTATGGAGGGCTCTGTTCTTGTCTCTGGCTCCTCCCTTCTTGCTGTGTCCTGGCTGCCATCAGTGGAGCATTTTTTCCTCTGCAATGTTTTTCCACCGTGATGCTCCTGCCTTAAAGCCAGCCTACCAGGGATTGAACTTCCTAAACCATTAGCCCAAATGAACCTTCCCCCTTGAAGTTTCAAGTGTCAGATATTTTGCCTCAGTTATGGAAAAAGTGTCAAAACAGGGACACTCTAACTTAGTGTCCCTCAGCATCTCAGAGAATTTGTCCTAGTATGTACTCAGTGCATGCTCCTGGGCTTCAAAAAGCACGTCAGTTCCTACTTCAAGATTGCTTTGGAAGAGCCCAGGCAGAAAGATCCAGCTACGTTTCTGTCTCCTCTCTCTTCTTGACATCTCACATGCTCAAACCAAATAGTGTCAGTTCAGCATAAACAGACAGCACAGCCCTGTTCCCTGATGGTCAGGTCCCCACCAAGGCCCCTTCTTGGGGACTGTCAGTACCAGATCCACGTTGCTATGGGAGCAGGTGTCTTGCTGCCTGGTGCTCTTGGGAGTCTCAACATGAAGGTGGCCATGACTGACACCTCGACTGATGACTGCTAGGAGCCAGAAATGAAGATTGTGCCAGGCTTAACCCAGCACGCTAAGCTAGCAAAGCCAGTGGGAACTCGGATATTTCAGGGCATCCTCCAGACATGACCAAGTTAATTCACCCTCCTGCTCTTTATAAATAGGATCGTGCTTTATACACAGGACCATTGCTCACAGGTTATTTTCCTAGATATGATCAGTCCTTAATATGTCTAAGCAGCAGAGGAAGAAACTATAACATTTGACAGAAAATACCATTTGAAACAACAAACAAATACAGTCATAGCCAAAAGATAAAGAAAGAAGTGGAGTTGTCTTTGCTGTGTCAAGTGGGTAATGAGACCACTTTAAAGGGAGGAGCTGACACTACAACAATGATCTGCGGTGCTGCTACCGAGCACACTCGGTAATTCCGTGGAAAACGAGGTCTGCAACCCACCCTGAGGCTCCACATCTGTGGGCTGTTACCTGTAACAAGGAGATGACAGTCTGCTGGATTCCGAGTAACAGGTGTGAATTCCAAGCAATGGATATTTTAAATTCTATTAAGACTCATAAAACTGGACAGTTCTATCGTTAGCTTTATACCTTACAGCAGCGCACGCTGCGCCTCAGATTTTTCTATTCATTTTCTTATATTCTATGGTCGGTTGTTGGGTGTAATGAGTGCTCAGTGTGCACTAAGCACAATTATTAAATGCATGTGTCAAAACTCACGTGTAAATTTACTTATATGAATTACATCGATAGAAATATGAATTATATAAAATATATTCATAGTTGCAGACACTATGTATTACATTTCAATGCACCACTTGGTGATCGCCCTGATGTAGTTCCCCTTATTTGTACATTAATGAAGAGAGATGCCTCTTACTGTGCCTCTTCTTTCCTCTGAAATTATGTATTTCTGAAAAAACTGCAAACACAATATATTATCTGAAGTTATCATGCTATCGACACCTTCACGACAAACAAACTACAAAATAACATATTTCTGCCACCCTAAGATACAATGCAGTATGGTAACATCAAACTCTAACAGATCATTATGTCTGCATTAGAATCCAACCTCCGCATTCACGGAAGAATTGGCATTGGAGGTATTTTTGTGCATTTACTTCTCAGTAGGTTATTCAGAGTTGACTTGGTCTCACCATAAAATTCCCCGAACTCCACAATCATCCACGACAGCATAAATACAAGCCAGGAGCAGAAACTGTTAATTTTACATAGCACACAACCATTCTTATTCTTCTCTGTACCCCACTCCACCCCCAGAAGGTAGAGGCAGAATTAAATAATGGATATGAAATCGACAACTGGCTAAAGTATTTGAAGGCAAATGATCTGATTTTCTGACACCAATGCAATAAAAATAGACACAGCCTCCTTTACCATAGAGATATAATGAGGAGGCTGGTATCAGATTTATTCCGTTAACCACGAGTAGCTACAGAACTGTACTAAATTAAGCATCCAATTGAAGGCCTCAGAAAATCACCAGGGCAGCAGCTAAGATTTAAGGAGCCAAGATCTTGGAGAAAACCCAAAGGCAGGGAGGAGCCAGCAGGCTTTTCAGCGGACATGCCGAGACCAGCGCTGCACACAAAGCAGACGTTCAGTGTTGAGAAAGCTAAGCACAGATTCCAGCCATTTACAGTGCCAAGGAGACACAACCAGATTCCGATTTGGAGCTCAGTAGCAGAGCAAAGCCACATGGACAGCAAGCCAGCTTCTCACCCGAGGCCCAGATGGGACTGCAGCTCAGGGGCAGGAAGGTGGGACTGGCCCCGTTAGGGGTCAGGATGTCTGCCTAGCGCTCACCTGCCCGCCAGGAGGAAAACAGACTGACTCTTCTTCAGAAAAAGACATCATCAGCTTGGCCGCGACAAAACCGTAATATGGAATGTTCAATCATCAATCAAAAGTTTCCATTCCATAGGGACTTAGGCACGTGAGCGCACACACGGCAGGAAAAGAGCCCATTTAAGGTTCTCAGACGTGGAACTTAAGTAATCTTGACTGACACGGGCACAGATGGCATGATAAGGAATTTCACCAAAGAACAGGGATCTTCAACAGTATAAAACGGAAAGTTTAGTACTGAAAGAAAAACACAACACAAAACATTACTAACATCTGCGATTAATAGATGATTGTATTAGTGGATTCAAAAGCACAAAGAGAGAATTAATAACCTTAATTAACCTTAAGAGAAAATTAATAAGGTAGGCCAATAATCCCAGTTTATAGGTCAAAGCTAAAGAGTAGAGGACAGAAAAAATAATAGTTTATAGGGGTCATACAAAAAAGAAAAAAATCACAAGTAGAAAGAAAATGACTTAAATCAATGATCGTGAGCTGGAGAAATATCAACCATCTATAGTTCAGTAAATCTGTGCGTGAAGCAAAATAAAATCCTCAATAGGCAGTAAATGAATGATGTGTGTACACACATTAATTAGAAGAAAAGAATAAAAGTAAAGACGAAAGTCAGTTGGTCAAAGAAGAAATATGCAATAAAAATTAAAGCAAAAAATTTTTTCCTTGAAAAGAGTGTTACAATTAATAAATTCACTGGATACTGATTTTAACAAGTCAAAATGCTCAAATTACTGGCACATAGAAACAAAAGAAATCATTCAAAATCCTACAAATGTTAATAAATAAACAGGAAAATGAATAACTGTCAAAAACTATGAAAATTAAATACAATTAAACTTACTTCTTAGAAACACAATTATTAAAAACTAATGAGTAGAAACAGAATTATAAAGAGTCCTCTGTACAACAAATGAAATGAATACAGAGCCATAAATCTTCTTACAAAGACACGGCTAGGCCCTGTTGGCTCCATGGTAAATTCTATTAATTTGAGAAAAAGCAATGCCAAATATGCAAACTCTCCTAGAGGTTAGAAAATGGAAAACAGTTTCAAGTCCCTTTTATGGAGTAAGCGTAATTTAGACATGAAGGACTGTTAAACAGTAAAGAGAGGTTAGAAGCTGATGTCTGCCATGAACATAGATGTAAGAATTTTAAATTGTTCTCTAATAGAATCCAATTTTATAAAGAAAACGATAACACATAAAAATGAGAGGGTGCTTTGACATTTGGAAATCAGGAAATAGAATCCACAAATAGAATAATAAAGAAGAAAATGATCATTTCAAGTGCACAAACAAAAAAAATGATAAAATTCAAAATCCTGAATTACAGAGAAAATTATTAAAGTCTTAGAAATGGAGTTTCCTTAATATAGATTCACAACCATCTCCATAATTAAAGTGGAATTACTGAAAGTTGACCTGACATCAGGAAAGCTGTCTTGCTTTATACTAAATTACAGTTTGTGTTCAATGTGATACTCCGGTTATCTTATCCCGAAGAAAAAGAAAAGGGCAGGAGAAGATTGGAGAGAAAGAAACTTGCTATTTTTGACAGCAATATGCATAGATTAATGTGTATACATAGAAAAATTTAAAAAATACTTTTATAGATAGATGTATTTCATAAATTTACTGGGCTTAAGGTAGTATTTTAAATTTTTTTTATACATCAAACATTCAAAATCAGAAAAGAGACATTAAAATTTATTTATAGCAATATTTAAAATGTTTAATCAAAGCTATAAAAGAAACCTCACAGAAAAGCAAAAAGAGGATTATCCACTGAGAGGAATTTTACAGAGCTAAATAAATGAATATATTTAGAAATGCTTATAAAGTGTTCAGCTGTTCCTAAATTTAATGCAATAAAATTCAGAATCCCTGGAAATCCTACACTCTCTCATCTCAGGGAACCGGTGGGCAGATTCTGAACCATAAAGGGAATGCAAAGGACCTGGGCCAGTTCCGAAATCAAGATGTGGGGGTAATGACAGGGTACCATGTGTCACCACGGACCAGCAGGGCAGAGCAGGAACTGTAGGAACAGAACTGGTCACGCTGGGTGACCTGATTCATGCAAAAGCAGGATGCCATGAGGTAGTGCTATTTCTAAAAATCAGGTTTGCTTCGAACTGATGCACATAAAGGAAACAAGTGAATCCTGACCCTGTATCTTGCCAAGCTGCTTTCCACATACATAGCGACTTCAGAACATATAAACCCCCTTCAAATCATGAAGGAAAAGGTGACATCATAAAAGTCGTACTTTTCATTGGAAAATTGTAAACGGACACCTCACAAAAGCAGCGGACACTGGACAAAAGTGATGTGAAAATGTGGCCAGTTCCACTGCTTACCAGAGAATCACAAAACGACAACAAGATTCCTCTATCTAAACCCAGCAGAAAGATACACAGACACACAAATGGAATTTGGGCCCAGGGGAGAAGCAAGCAGAATTTGGGGAATCTCCTGGGGGCAACAGGAATTGGCACAATTTGGAAAATCGTTGATACTTCTCAAAGCTGAACATATGCGTACACTCTGATCCAGTGATTCCATTGTTAGGTTTATATCTAACAACCAAAGAGTGGACGTTTTCTGAAGGCATGTTTTCGTGAGAGCGCTCACGACAGCAGTGCCCTCGTCCAGCAGACCACATTTCTGCCAATAATTAGACTGACATATCCACAAAAGGGGCTTTTTTGGGTTTTGTTTTTTGCCATTGGCTACTGAACGCAGCGTATACTCCTCAGTGCTTCTTAGATTTTATTTTGAAACAGCTTCCCCATCAATTACTCAGGTGGACCTGCAACTTGTGATCTGTGGGCCTCAGTCTGTGTCACAGCTGGGATTACAGGCGTGCACCATCACACCTGGCCACTGGAGCAGATCTTACATAGCAACGCACTCCCCTCCTCCTGTGCTTACGACAGTGCCACGGGCAAAAATGCGGAGGCTGCTTCTGATGCTCCATTTCCTCAACTGCATAATGGTTCTAAGACTGTGACTGCTTTATATAAATCACATGAAAAGAATTATCTAATACTTGTACGCCATACAATATTGATGCATTACTATACTAAAAATTACAGAAATATTTGTTACCCTCAGCAAAGTGACAGACACAGCACTGAGTTTCCTTCAACACTTTTTTTTTTGGCACTGGGGATCGAACTCATGGCTGCGCGCTCGCAAGGCAGGCGCTTATGCCGCTGAGCTAAACCCCCAGCCCTCTTCCACACTTTTTAATAACCGCAGCTCAGGTTAATGCGAATCCTCGGTTAGAGCTTCTGAAATGGTTACGGGAGGTTTCTCACGCCTGTCCCTTCCCAGGGACAAATTACCCAGGCGAGGTCCAGGGAGAGAGGGATGGGGAGGAGAGAGAGGGAAAGTTTCAAGTGGGATTTAAGGTCACACGGAGCTGCGCTTGGGAATGAAGGATGAAGGGGTGTGTGTGAGCAGGTCTCGCTTGTTTTCATGAGCTATGCCTTGGAGAAGCACTTGATTTTTTGAAGGCATAGAGAGAGTTTCCTGTCTCTGTCTCATCTCTCTGTGTCTCCCGGCTTGCTCCAGTATCTCTGGTGTGCTCACGCTGCAGGACTATGTATCTCCTCCCTGGCTGCCCTGTGCTGTGGACAAGTCCTCTGTATCAGGACTTCTGACTCACGAGTGGAACAATTTCATGAGTGCACAAACAGCAGGCAGCTCCTGTGCTATACAGTAGTACTTGGGATCTATTATTATTGAAAATCACAACATGTGTTCAGCTAGCTGGGAATCTTCCTCCAGGTAATTCGCCTCTTGATTTGGAGACCTCATACCTAACACTCGCTGGCCCTCTGGGAGGGGCTCCCACAGTTTCTGCCCCGTTCCCGTGGCTTTGCCAGGACAGAGACTCTGCGGATGGCAGGCCCATGTCCGAGTAACAGCTTGGAACCAGCTGGTTTCAAGTTTGTCAGACGTGTACGGGAAAGGCAGCCCTGCGCTACTTAATTTTAGTCTGTGTAATGAACAATCACACCACAAATACGTACTTTAAGTGCAAAGAATATTTTTGACAAAATAATTGATTTTGAAAGTTTCCTTGGAACAAAGTAAAAACTAACTCATGTGACTCGAAAGAGAATTTCCTATTTTACTCGGAAGTGTGGCTTTAATTATTGTCTCATTTGTCTCTTCTGAGGCATTCCTTGGAGAGAAAAGTGTATGCCTAGCGAGTGTTACCCCACATGACTGAATGATATTTTAAAATTTGCACTCACCATGGTAGAATAAATTGGGAGTTCCTTGAATGGGTTGACCAGCAGGAGAATGTCCCCAGTGAAAGTCTGTTAAGAAAAGGTGTAAATCACTCATAAGCCTTAGATATAGTGCTTTAAAAATTAAAAATGACAATTTCAAACTCATTCTGGCAAATATAGAGAATATGTAAAAATCATGGTATAATATTTTGAACATTTTTTCAGATAATTTAAAGAAATATAAATGTTAAATTAAATAAAACCAATAAATTTTGTTTCACTAAACATATAGCAAGTGAAATGGTCAAATTCTAAGTGTTTGTCTGATATGGATTCTGTCAGAACCAGCCTGAATAAAAAATGTAGAATTTGAACACATGACAAGACACAGGGAGAAGTAAATGAAGCAGTGAGTTCCACACTGCTGTAATGAGGAAACAAATTAAAAATACTCTTAAAGCACAAAGGGAAAATAATTTATTAATTAACAAAAGTTTAGTAATGAGATAGAAAAACACAAAAGGCAAATGGATTGAATAAATGGTAAAATGATAGGTTTAAGCCCAAACATACCAGCAAGTACAGCAAATGTGAAGCTACTAAATACTTTAAAGACCAGTATTGTAAACTAGATTCAAATACTAAATAGGTGAAACTTCAATCTGTATATGTGGTAATTAATTTTATGAGGTCTTATACGATAAGTAAACAAATCTAATGCTGGCAAAATAAAAGTGGTTGGAGGGAAGGGGGAATGAGTTTTGTGTATGAACTAATTTCCTGCAGTGAATGGGCTCATTATGTATTGCAAACATGTACTGATAAAAGAAAAAAAACTTAAATGTGGGGAATAAGACACCTGGAAATGAAAGCATGAGGTGAAACACACAGGCAAGCAGTAAGGACAGCAGGAGGGTCAGGAGAGCTTCCCTGCATGCATAGAAAATCTAATTCAGGAAAGGTTAGGAGAGCATCCCTCCATACATAGAAAATCTAATTCAGGAAGCAGAACCAGAAATGCAAGGACATTTCTCAGTGCAAACTGACACATCAGTTAGGAAGACACATGGATTCTAAATTTCCATGAGAATAAAGCCCGACTCAATTACGGGTCACAGAGATAGAGCTGTACGGGGGAAAACTCATGTTCGCCATGTCAGTGAGAAACGTTTCCAGCTTGCTGTGGAAATTTATGGAATAAGCACAGAAAGTTTTGAAATAATGACCAGTTTGACCCATTCTACTTTTGGAATGAGCATTCCTTTAATGTAAACACAGAGAAGTTCAGTACATTTAGAGAGTGTTAGCACATGAAGTGTACTCTCTGAGCAAGACAGAATTAAGATAACTTTATTGTGCACTGGAAATTAGCTAAGGTATAGGGACTTTTACTACAGAAAAAAGAAATGATTTGAGGTGAATGATACGTTAATTTTCTTAAATGTAATAATCATGTAGATACACCTGTGTGTATCAGAATGTGTGGTAGCCCCTAAATACACACAATAAAAATAAATGTTTTAAAAACCGTCATTTAACTAAAAATACAGAAATAACAGTTGCCTAAAATAATCACCAAACATTTAGAAAATATACAGTATATCTGCAGATTACCTGGGAGTGAAGAAAAAATAAAAATGCAAATAAGAAATTGCTTTCATTACAGCACATTATGTCATCTAAGAACCAGCTACCAGTGTACTTGGTGTGACACGGAGGGGGGTGACCGTGAGTGAGCCAAGGCTGTGGGTTTCTAGTTCTTAAAATTAGCACCAAATCAGGCAAAAACAGATGAAGATGAAAGGGAAGGAAAGTGCTCAAAAAAACAGAGAAACTGGGATGGAGGAAAGGAGAAGATTCTGTGTACGAGGGTGTCACATATAACTGTGTGTGTGTGCACGACACAGCACTATACTGTACCAATCTCTGTAGTTCGTCAGAGAGAACAGTTTGTGCCTCATTGTTTGATTGTTTGATCACTTTTTATGCCTAGATCTCGTAACCTGAACAACTATTTCTAAGACCACAATATGCAATATATTAACTAGTGTTGATTTCTTACTTTTTAAAAAAATTCTGTATCATTTCTATCCTTTCTGTTTTGCCTTTTAAACTTAAAAAAAAAGGGAAAAGTTGACACCTCTGATTACTAAAACTAAAAAGGTAGACAGGGTCATCTTCCTAAGTGGAGGAAAACCACTTAATAGCATTCACTGCTCCTACTTGATTTAAACAGCCAGTTCTAGACGCATGAAGGGAGCGGTTTCCTCCGAGTAAGGAAGGGTAAGGGCAGGGAGCTCAGCCGCCGGAGCACCGGGGAGGAAATGGGACTGACAGGGAAAGGGCACCCCAATTCAGTCTCCAGCCCCCCTTCCACGGACAATCACACGAGAAAGGAGAGAAAAAGGGATGAAGGTTTAAAGGTGACAAACAAAAGTCGTGACTTACAGTATACAAAAAAGGGGAATAGAATGTTTCCATAATAAATATTTATTATAACCTTACCAGATTTGATAATGAAAAGGTAAACATGAAAATCAGAATTATTCCTCCCTGTGTACCATACATAAACAATTAAAAAATGAAATTTTCTTCTTACAATAAAAAAACCTTGAATTGAAAAATGTCTAGAAATAGGTTTAATACATATAGCTTATATTTCTTACATAAAAAATAAAAATATGCCAAAGAAACTGATAACTCAGAGAAAGAGCTAACAGTCCATAAAATGGAAAGCAAAATATAAAAATTTCAATTATCCCCATTTAATCTATGTATCTGATGTAATTCCAATGAAAATCCTACTGAAATTGCTTAATTGATTTTAGAATATATATGAATGGCCAAAGATGGAGATTTGCTAGGGCATTCTAAAGCAGAGTTAGAGAACTTTCTATACATCAAGATGTATTAAATAGCTCTGATAGTTAAGGTGTTTCAGTATCTACTTAAGGACAAACAAATGAATATGACAGAAAGCAAATTCTAGGAAGGGCTCCACCCGCAGCATTAATTCACGGTGAAGTCACCATCGCAGCGCCGCAGGGACAAAAATGAAAAAGATCCATTACTCGGGACCCTCCTCGGTTAGCGCTGTGAAATCAGTGTGACATGGAGGATACGCCTTGAACATAAAATCAAAACAATCAAACCTCAAGAAGAAAATACCTGAGAACACCCTCATGACCAAGGTCAACACTTCTCAGGCAGGACGTAAAATCATTAACCCTAAAGAATCTGCAAAAATCACAAACTTCTTTCCACCTCCAGAGAGCATGGGTGGTGGAAAATGCTCCCAAGACGTGCACCTGGACAGACAGACTCCCCCACGCCAAGAGGAAAAATTAAACTCTTTCTCTTTTCAGAGTGGTGGTACACCTGAGTACACAGCTCATGAAAGGAGATAATCAAAGGAGCACTGAGCACCTACCGGAGTCTGTTAGTATCAGAGGAGCGCAGACTAAAGCCTCCCTGAGATACCGCAGCCAGGACAGGCAGAATTTGAAAAAACACTAAAAAAACAACTCACACTGGTCACATTAAAAACTATCCGCTGCTTCCACTGAAGCTGAGCAGATTTTAGGGTGCTGGAGTCCATCCTAGAGAGACACCCCACAAGATTCTAGTGTATGTTACCCCACATAAAAACTTTTATGGGTGGACCCCCCAAAACAGGCATAAGACTACTCGCATTACTCATAATGACCATAATGACATATTTGTTTATTTATTTATTTACAGCATGAGAAAAGAATAAAAGCTATGATACAGAATTTCAAAACAAAATGCCAATTTTGTTTTAACAATATTAATACTGCATATTATTGCATATTGTTATCTTCAAAGTAGTTGTTCAGATTACAAGATATAGGCCTGAAAAATATGATCAAACAGTTGAGTAATGGAAGCATAAACTGCCCTTTTGATGAACTGGCAGACAAGCGGTTCAGTTTTCTACCTTGCACATGTGTGAATGTATAATGTTCTCTCTTCTGCCTTTTCCCTTCTCCCCATCCTACTTGTTCTTTCCCTTCGAGCAGGTTGAAAGGGGAAGACACGGGTTGCTCAGCTGAGAGCACACAGAGAAACGGGAAGCTGCTCAGACAGTGTTGGGAATGAAACTTGGTAACTGCTTCCAAGAGCTGCAGTGCGGTTTCCATCAGAAACAGGGTGACGGAAGGTGATGGAAGAGGTTGCTCATGTACAAAGCTTTAAAGATGAGACAAAAGGACCCTCAGTCTGGGACCCAGAATCCTTTGCAATGACTGCCGAGTGCTGATGGAGGGGCTCCTCCATCCCAGCACTCTGGGAAGCTGCCAGGGACACAGGTGGGCTCTCAAACAGGACCCCGCTGAGCCCCAGCAGGCAGAGCTGCAGAGGTGACATGAGACGCAACCGTAGCTTAAAGAGGGTCCGCCCTGGCCTGAGTAGAAAAAGAGCTGAAGGTAACCGGAAGAGGGACTTCACGTTTGCAGCATTTAAAAAGCACCGCTGTTTCAGAAGGGGAAACTGAGGCAGAGGAGGACTGAGAGAGCTCAGGAATCTGCTGGTGCAGTGAGAGGGGACTAACGGGAAGAATTCCGAGGCGTTGCACTGTCTATGGAGGCAAGTTTTAAATGGGTTTAATTACTGAAAGAATTAAAGAAGATTTTTGAAAACAAACTTTGTGATAAACAAGAAGAGTTTATAAAACATCTTAAAGAGGACACAAAAATCATTAATCCTAAATAATTAATGATAAAGTCAGAGTCCATGACAAAATCATAAAATATGAATCCACAAAAATGGAAGAAGCTCTTTGGCTGAAATGAAGCGTTTTGGACATGCTGCAGAGAAGGGAAGTTTTAAATTGAAGGGGCCCAGAGATTTTCCTTACCTCACTGTTCTTTTGTATTGCTTTTGAGATGGGGTCGCACTATGTAGTTCAGGCTGGCTTTGAACTCACTGTGTTGCCCAGGCTGGGGTGGACTCACGTGGATCCTCCTGCCTCAGCCTCCCGAGTGTAGGGATCCCAGTATGCATGACCACGCCTGGCTTCACCTCAGTGATCTAATGCATTTCCCTGCTTTTAGAAGCTGGCGCTCAGCGTGTGCCCTGCAGAGTCTCTCAGAGCTGGATGGAGACGTGAGACCAGGGCCAGGCATCCGCAGGGCAGCCGAGTGCACGGCAGTAGCTGGGAAGGAGTCTGCGCATGGGTTTCAAATCCCTTCAAGTGAGGGCCCGGTCAGCCGGTGACAGGACAGCTCCTCTTCCGGCTGCGCCACTGAACGGGGTGACCGGGGGTGCCAGCTGTCCTGCGTGACTTGCACTCAGCTATTTACCCTTGGTTTCCAAAGGCCACGGCTATGGCGTAAGCATGGAAACCTGGCCTGGTCCTTGCCACGCAGTGAAACATTCACGTGGGTTCTGGTGAGAAGCAGACGCGGCTCCCCGCCCACCTCTGCTCTCCTAGGGCTGGACAAACACTAACTTCTCCTCTGAGGCTAACGCTGTATGGCGTCTACGCGGTCTTCCCTTTATGCAGTATTTACTGGGAATCTGCTATGTGCCATGCATGTGGCAGCAGAGAAAACGAAAGTCCTAGCCCTTGGGAAATTGCATACTGCTGTGTGCATGCTTGGGTGTGCACTGCACACATACACATGCGTGCAGTAGGGGAGACAGACGCTAACCATTCTAAACTAGTAAATTACAGAGGTGCGGAGAGTGGCGAGTCTGCAGGACAGTCCGGAGGGCCACAGTGGGGCAGTGCTGCCGAAGGAAGGACCTGGGCCTAAAGCCGAGGCAGGCAGTACTGGGCGGTGCAAGGGCCACACACTCCTGCTGGATACCTCGGTGACCACGCGGCCACACCAAGGAGCCTGAGAGGGAGCTGGTCCCTGGCACTGAGAGATGAGAAGGACAGGAGACGGGGCACCCAGAGAGCTGGGCTTCTGCAGGCCCTGGGTGTGAAGGGGATCGGAAGTGCCATGGGGAAGAAAATAACCGATGACACGCTTTAGGACTGCAGCTCTGAGCGCAGGACAGAGTGGCCACCAGCCAGTGTGACAGGTCCCGGAGGGCCGGTGAGGAGAGGCTGGGTGAACACACACGTTTAGCAGGATGACATGGGATCCCCCTCTTTTGCCCAATTCAACATGGGATGATACTTTCAGAAAATTATAACATGAATCATTAGAAAAATGTGATCCAGCAGACTCAGACTATCCAACTGCAGTAAGGGTTTCTAAAAGCATTTACTTTCTTTACAGACTGATAATAAAATGTGCAGGCAACCAGCAACCTGCAGACGTCTGAAAGCAGTTATTAAATCCATAAGGCTGGAACCGCAGGCCGATCTATCAGAAGTGAAATCAGATACTGTAACTTCAAGCACTCATGTAAGAAACCGACCCTGGAGGATTGAGCTCTGTAATTCTCCTGTGATGGGGAGGAAAGACAGGTCCCACGCAGGGGCAGGTTCACAGCTCACGGGAGCTTCAGCAAGGTAGGACACGTGACCCAGACAGAGGACGGGTACGGCGAAGGTCATGTGAGCAGAACACAGGGCACTGCAGAGACAGCCAGGGTGTGACAGCCAGGAGGAAGAGGTCTCACTCAGGACTAGAGTGCCTGATGTCACCAACACCCAGGGGGACCCTGTCACCAGCCATGACAGTGTCCATGGCTGAGGTCATGGCTTTGCAGGAAGCCAGAGAAGTTTCTCTCACATACAAGACTCTGAGACCAGCAGGAAACCAAACAGGAAGCAATGCTGGTGAGGCTGTGGGGGCAGAAACACTCCGCACTGCTGGTGGGAATGTGAACTCATATAACCGCCGCGGAGCACGGTGTGGAGAGTCCTCAGAAAACAAACTGGGGATTCCACCGGACCTTGCTCCTGTTATGTATCTTCCTCCAAAAGTTAAAGCCCCTGTTACAGGGACAGATGCGCACCCATGCTTACGGCAGCACAACGTTAATAGCTAGATCTTGGGAGCAGCCTGTGTGCCATCAACAGGTGAACGGACAAAGAAAACGAGGTATTTACATGCTCTGGAATATTACTGCACCAGAAAGAAGGGTAAACGTGAATTATCCGTAAGAAAATGGAGGCACCTTGAGATCATAACGTTAAATGAAATAAGTCAGATACACAAGCTTAAGTATTGCATGGGTTCTTTTACATAAGAAACCCGAAGTCTAAATAAAGAGCAAAATAAATCATAAGAAACAGGGGCAGGGGTCTTCTGCAGAAGGGAAGGAGACCAAGAGATGGCAGCAGCTCCCCAGGCGGAGCGCAATCCTGGGGCCAGTGCAGGACGGACGCTCGGGTGGATCAGCCTCAGAAGGGCCCTGGTCTCAGCCTCGGGAGCAAGGGCGAGTCACAGGGAAGAGCAAGCTGGGCGCCTGGAGATTCCCTTCACTGACCATGGCGGCCCACCATGGACGGCAGGGGAAGAACCGGGTCCTCAGTGAAGCTGGGGCCAGGGGGAGGGCAGTGCTGGCTGTGATGAGGACAGATGAGGATGAGGAGGGTGGAGGGAAGGGGGTGAAGGGGGGAGGGAGGAGGGTGGAGGGAGGAGGATGAGGAGGGAGGAGGATGAGGAGGGAGCAGGGCCGCACTGGAAGAGAAGTCGCTAAGCGGTATTTAGGAGACCAAGCGGGAGGGGGCGGGCAAAAGGTGCCCCAGGAACCCGGCCTTTCTGTGCTGCCATCTGCTAACACCATCTTCACAAGCAAAACAGTGAAAGAGAAAGACTGAAGTCACGCTGGGAACAAGACCAACAATGACATAAAACAGGGGTGCGCTGTACCCGCGTGGGACAGAGACCGATGCGGTGTGGTTTTGCGACTTCATGTCCAGGACTCGGTTGCGTTAACTTGGATGGAGAGCACAGGGATCTAAGTGTATTTACGGGACAGGCAGTTTCCTCAGGCGCTAGGACGCTGCCTTGCGTTTTCACAGTCTAAGCAGCATTTGACAACTTATTACTTGTTAAGGAAACTTCAGATGTCACATGAAAATCAGTTTCTCAGCAGATTAGGAAAAATGGGTAAGGCCAAGAGAGGGTAACAGGCATGTGCATAATCCACTTTCTCCACAGGCACCCTGATTGAATTGCTCTGTGGTCTGTGCCAGAGATGATAAAATCAACAGGAGAGAGAGGGAGCGAGAGAGAGCAGGAAAGAGCAAGAGAGCAGAGAGAGGGGGAGAGAGAGACTGAGATTCTGAGACCTCAGGATACCATCATCAGCACGGCAGGAAATAAGAGATAAGCAAGAATAAATTGCTGTAAACCAGTGTTCCCCTTGTGCAGTATCTGAGTCATACTCTTGTACCCATCAGCAGAAAGGACAAACTTTACTTTGTCCCTAAAGTTTGTACTTTACGGACGAAACCGCTTCCCACTCATTTATAGCAGCAAGGCTTTGGCTTCCGCGCACACGGAGAGGCCACCCCAGGCGTGGTCCGTGGGCCTCTCCCCCTGCTGCAGACGGCGACCGAAGCGAAGCTGCTGAGATGGACGGCGTTCTATACACGACTGGCGCTCCTGCCGGTCTCACCGATCTTCCCCGGCCACCACCAGAACGGGAAAGTGCTACACACCGAGTACTTGTGCATATGCTGAGTATCGGCCTGTACCTGACCCCAGAGCCTGGGATGATTATAACACAGTCCGTGTGAACCTGGCCTCGGAAATCCAACCTCAGCCATCGCCATGGGCACAGGCTCCTGTTATTTGCAATGCTAGCGACAGTAACAGCTGGTGACAGTGCCAGCCAAAGGGGGGCACTCACATAGATCTGGTTGTTCCCGAAGCGCTTCTGGATTTCGTACAGCAGGCTGCTGTCACTGAGCTGGCTGAGCGTGGCCAGGTCATCGTTGGGGGCCGGCGGCATGAGCTTGACCTGGGGGAAAATACGTGCGATCAATTCTAATTGCTTTCCAAGCACCTTTCTTGGAAATTCCATTTTTTTTTACATGTCAAAATTGGGCAGACCACCCGAGTCTGTAACTGCTAGTGAAGGGTCAGACGGTTCAGTGAGAACAAAAAATATTCAAAGCCACCGAGAAAGGCATTCAGATGAGAACGGATGCTTTCTACCCCTGCCGTGTGCACTCGCCCTCACCCCAAGAGCGACCAGCTACACTCAAGGTCACTGTGTCCACTGAGGTCACTCCTGCAGGCTACCTCTCCTTCTCCCCTGCCTCTGATTCAGCCAGCTCAGGACCCCACTGTGCCCTGTTAGACAGGCAGCTGCCAAGCTCAGGGGTTTGCAGCGCTCCCAGAGCTAAGTCCTTCCTGCTGTTCTGCCGGCCCGGCCCCAAGAGGCAGAGAGGCCTGCACTGGGCCTCGGCATTCGCCTTCCCTAGAGCTGGGTCCACAGCGGACCCGGGGCTTTCATTTGTGATTTTTATTCTCACCATTGCTCTTAGGATGAAAGTAGCTGTGAGGTTGCGAACCCCCTCAGGTGAGCACAGCAACCAAGTGTAAAAATCGGACAGTGTTTCAAAAATAGCAGGACAAACTCAGGCCCTTTAAAGAGGCAGAAATGAGCATCGCTTCATCTGAGAGGCGTGGACTCTGCCCCGGAAAGCAGATGCTTCCCAGAACATGATGGGATCAGTTTTCTGGGGCAAACACGGGAAAGCAAAAGGACAAGGACATTCTTACCCACGTCCCTTGAGGCCACGGATGCCCAGAATAAATTTTTAATAGCAGCAAGTCTGTCTGTAGCATTCATTTTCTTGTTTGCCTTCTATATTTACATTTTCTGTCTGTGCTGGTACCTTATGGGACATTTTTAATGGCATACATCATTGCTAAATAATTTAAACAAATATTACTGTCAGTGAAGTGTTTGCATAGTGAAAATGACACCTTTTAAATATTAAGTTTATGACTTTTTCTAGTATTAGCGAATATGTCACAGAATTGAATCTTTCCAGGGAGTTCATAAGGGCAGCCCGCTGTCACTCACGGAACACACTGCGGACAGGGAACCCAGAACGCGTCCTGGGTGTCTCAAAGCTCAGAGGTGCGGTGTGTGTCAGCTGAGAGCGTGCCATGATCTCGGCCCCTGGCATCAGGAATGCAACCATTTCTGTGGGGAGAAAAATACTATTCCAAGGGTGGCAAGCTTAAAATTAATTTGCAAAATATTCTGATGTGGGAAACGTCAAGAACACATGTCCTTCTGATGCCCGAGGAGCACACACTCAGCCACACACCCTGAGTGTGTTCTTTCCTGTACTCTTGCAACACTTAGTAGGAACATCTGTCAAAATACCTTTGATTTGACCAATACAAAGCATACAGCACGGCCTTATTAGATCACTTAGTGTTAACTTCTTATAGTTAATATTAACGCAGTTTTGGAGTTCCCAAACATCTAAATAGGTCAAGAACTGGATCCCAGGCTGGATACTTCTTGAAGGTGAAGGCAGAAGTCACAACGGCCCCGGCTTTCTTGGCCATTTTCTGGTTTGTGAGGACGATGCTGGGATTGCGTGAGGCTCGCTTCTTGATGGGGTACATCGGGTTCTCCCTGAGGGGCTTCTCAGGCATGGGAAATGGCTTAGATCTCAGGTCTCAGAGAGGGAAGGGACAGGAAACTCAGTCCAGCCCCTGGGTGATGCCCGTCCCTGGTGGCTTCCTGCATCCAGGTTGTGTGCCCTCCTCAGAGACCCCAGACCCTGGCAGAACTTCTCTGCCACAAGAGAGAAAACTAAGAGCAAAGGAGAAGAGGGCGACCAGGGAGCAGGGAGACAGATCTTTCCCCCAGGGGACAGACAGGAGACAGAGGAAGAGGACGGGGAGGGAAAGTGGGCACAAATCTATGAGCTGCCTCCCCACGGAGAAAGACATCGCTCCACACTGCCAGCGTGTGCTAAGGAAAATAAAAACGTAAACACTCATTCGAGTCAAAGCCGTGGGTCCTTCACACTATGGCTTAAACCCGGCTACGCACCACCTCAGCTGGGAGACCCGGACACCTTCCACCTCAACCCCTTCTCGCAGGGTGCGCAGTGAGTGACAGCATTAAACCACCCCCTGCTTGCCAGAATTAAAGTCCGGCGGAGGCCTCAGCTCACGGCCTGCTCTGCAGCCCGACGTGCACCCTTAGGGTTGCTTGAAATGACCCAGGACGCTGAGGACCAGCTGCCACCAACTCCCCAGGGGGCTTCTTGGCAAGGCATGGAGGTGGACAAGTGCAGACAAGTGTAGAGTTTGGTCTGTTTATTCATAAAGAGAAAAAAGACCCCCCCACCTAGGCGTGGTGACGCATGCCAGTAATGCCAGCACGCCGGGAGGCTAAGGCAGGAGGGTCATGAGTTTGATCCCAGCCTGGGCAACTTAGGGACCTGGCAAGATCCTGTCTTAAACTAAAAACTGAAGTAAAATAAGAAGGCGGGTGGGCAGGGAGAGGGCTGGGGCTGGGCGGCAGTGTGAGGGTCCTGGGTTCTACCTTACCACCAAGTAAAGAGAAAACCACTTGGTGAAGTGCACTGGAGCACTTTGTGGAAGGTCACACAACTGTGGCTGCAGGGTGGGGAGGGGATATACTCAGCTCTGAATGAAGCCCAGCCCAGTGGGGTCTGAGTGAGGCCAAGGAGCAGGTAGTGAGTGGACAGAAAACTCCTGGGAGGAAAGGTTAGCAGGAAGGGGAGTCCTGGCTGACCCGCCCCACACGGTTCTTGAAGGACCAAGGTGATCAGACATCAGCAAGGTGATGGTGGAAGATGAGGGGCCTATCAGATACTGAGTACATGGGCTCCTCACATGGAGCCCAGGCTGGCCTTACAGTCAAGGCGATCCTCCTGCCTCAGCCTCCCAAGTGCCGAGACTATAGGCGTGTTCCACCATGTCCAGCCTGACAACTCAGCTTTATCCTCTGCCTTAAAAATCAGTTGTCTCACATGCATGTCTTTTGGGCAAGTTTTAATATTCCCTGCCATAGCCTTGAATGCTTCATTGGTTGGTGAAACATCAGCAGTGTGGAGTGGCCAGAGGACTTCCCTGGGACCCTCAGATGGTCAGCAGGGAGCAGAATCCGATGGTCCCAGAACTCCCTCAAGCCAAGGGGAGGCCTGGTGCCCCAGGTGCTGTAATTTGCCAGTTTCTTTACAACCTGCCAGGCACTGGACTAGTGACTCAGTCAAAGGTGAACAGAAGGCTGATGTCTTTGGCCTCAGAGCATTTCCAGTCCACTGGTGGAGAAGCGAGGGACTAAGGGAGAGAGCAGGAGGCCGGGGAGTGCAGGAGGAAAACAGGGCGCCCTGAAACCTTCACTTCAGCTCGGTGACGGGGGTGGTGATGGAGGGCAGATTGTCCTCTCCACAATGGGCATGCTGAAGGTGAACCTGGGACGAGTCTGGCTGCGCTGTCCCTTGGGAAGCAGGACAAGGAATTCCTGAGGAACAGAGGATGGGGAGGAGACCCAGCGTGAGAAGCAGGGGATGACGCGGAGGAGCCGCAGGGCCTGGCCGGCGGCCGACTGCTCATCACGTGAGGGGTGGTGGGCAGTCACAGGACGGGGACAGCCGTGTGGCTGTGAGGCCCATTCTTCCTCCTGATGACTTCAGGCCCATCTTCTCCAAAATCACATGTTCACATTCTTACCCTCTTCTCCTCTAAAGCTACAGGCCTTCTGGAAGCCAGAGGAAAAGGGGCTCGCCAACATCAGAACTGGAAACACAATTTTAAGGAAAATGCCAGTGCTCCTGAAAGACCTCCGTGGTGCTTGGTGACCAGGGAGAAGGCGTTCTTGAGAGAACTGCATCTGCTCCCTGAGCCTCTGTCTTGGTTACTTTTCTCTCCTTCCTGGGACAAAAGACCCAGCACCCCAAATGAAGGAGCAAAGGCTTATTTCGTTCACTGTTTGTGGAGGTTTCAGCTGGCTCCAAGGCAGGGTGGCCGGGCACTAGGGCAACACTTCCAGGCAGCAGCCAGAGGAAAAGGGTGAGGAGGGCAGAGTGAGGACTCCGGCTCCCTGCTGAGTCTCTTAAACGTCTAAACCTCTCCAGTTGATACAATGTATCAACCATAACAACCTCTCTTCCACGTGCTGAAACCCCTGTGAGGACCCCATCCCTCCCACTGTGTGACTTGGCTCCCAGACAATCACTCACTCTCTTTCTTGCCGGTTGTTATTTAGATCTTCAACACCTCCCCGCCGCGTCTCCTGTGTTTGGAAGCTGGTTGGATCCTGGGACTGGTGCTGACTGCAGCTAGGGGAAGGGGTCTGGAAATGACCCAGAAGGGATTATTATCCTTCTCAGCTCCTCCCTTGACACGCCTGCTTCCTGGACACCACGTCTTGTGCAGTCTTCCTCTGCCCTGCAGCCAGCAGACTGAGATGTGAGCCACAGTAAACCTCCCCTCCAATTCCAGGAGTTGGGTATTGCGTCTCAGTGGTGAGAAGGCAGAGACAGTGGCTGAAAAAACAGTGTTCTCTGATCTAAATAAATGCTTGTCTTTTCTCCTTGCCCATGGGGAAATTCTCTTTACTACCCACATCTTGCAAGGCAACCCTCCCATGAGGCTGAGGTCACAAATATCTAGTAACTAAGGAAGTTGCAGTATTTGCAGGAATCTCATTATCAAGAGGCTGCCAACTGTTCCAGACCCCACAGGGATGCCTCAGAGGTCCCCAGGCCCTGCCCCAAACCACACCCACCAGAATCTGCAGAGCTTTTCCGGCAGGTCTCTGTGCCATGAGGCTGCTCCCAGAGGCATGAGTGACCTTCTCAGAGAGGAGCAACTAAACTCTACACCAGCAGTGCTGACTTCCCAAGAGCTTCCCAGAGCCAGCTCGGACCAAGATGGCTTTATCATTCCTTCCCCATATAATCTTAGGGTTCCTGCGAGCCCCTGAAGATGGAGCTGAGGATATTTGGACCTCTATACACACATACCCTTGTCTTCTCTACAAATCTCATTCTCACCACCCACTACTCCTTTTCCCATCTGGTTTCTGGAGTGAGTGGTCAGACCTGCTGTGTTGGAAAAACACAAAATCTGACTCTGCTGGCCTCGGCCCCAGGCACCTGGAGTACTCAGAGAAAGCACAGTTAAGCCCCACAAGACTGAGGTGCTCTTGTACTGGTGCATAACTTAGTTGGATCCCAGCATCATAACAGGAATGCTGGGCCTTACATAAAAAGGATTCTAGAAAAATAAGCACAGATGGGCAAGGGTACATGTTCCACAGGGGCACAGGCATTCATCAAAGTCTTTACAAAGAGAGACCCACGGTAAGAGACTTCTACTATCAATCTAGGGGTAGATAGAAATATCTTTTCTTTCTAATGTGTTTGCAGACATTATTGCAGAGAATTAAAACAGGCAACTCATAGATACCCCAAAACTAAGAGTGTAGTATGTGCACATGTTTCTACAGACAGAAATATTAATATGTATATGCAACATGCAGGCATGTGTGACATAATACAATTAATACAATTGCAACAACTTCAAACACTGCAGAAATTGCAGTGTGATGCAAGACCTTCAGCAGGCTGACACACTTGTTTAACTTCCAAAGCAATCTGGGAAAAGAGAGAAATCAAGAGCCAGACTTTTTCTTCAGGGAGATTGATTTACATGAAGAGAATAAAGTTCCCCTCACTAGCACGGCGCTAAGGGTCCTGATGCCAGTCTCTGCCCGTGCACTTAGAAAGCGCACAGCACTGCTGATGGATGTCTGCATTTGTTCCAAGCAGCCTGGGAGGACGCTTAGGGTTTCTCCCTGGTGTTCCCATGGGGTCTCCTCCCCTGGGCCACAGCTGCCGTGTGGGTGAGCAAGAGAAGTAAGAGGCCGACAGCAAAATGCGACCGCCCACAGCCTGTGGACCGCGAGGAAATGCCGCCAAGGGAGTGCACCGCGGGGCCGGGGTCCTGGCGGTTACTGAGCCTGCCAGGGCTACACACGGACCACCAGGAAGCTTTGCTCCTCAGTCTCAGGCGAGGTGGTCCCATATCATAGAGATATCAACAGCACGTAGCAAATGGAGAGAGGAGACCACATCCAGGAGTATTTTTGCTGTAATCTTGGGGTGAATACTGTATATGAGAAATATCTACCATCAAGTCTAACAGTCTAAGCCAATATCAGGTAAAAACACTTTTAAAAGGGTACGTATCTCCCTAGGACTGATCTTTATGGGTTTTTTTAATTATATATATTTGTCCAAAAGGAGCAATCGAAAGCACAAAGCAGACATAACACAAAAGATACTGAAAAACTCAGAAACACTTTGATGAATGTTTCGAGTTCTGAGGCAAATTTGTCCGGAGCTACACCGAGCCCATGACTCCCGACCCAACTCTAATGAGGCTGCCAGCAGCACCGCTGGGCTTGTTGCTCCGTTCTGTGTTTACCTATGATTTTTCTCTCTGGGAGACCAGGATCAGGTACTCAATGGGCAGCTGAGGGGCTGACCGAGGGGAGGAGGCAACCAGCGTGGGGCCCTCAGTGTAGGCAAAGCTACAGAATCCGGCCTGGATCACTGGCGAGGGCAGAAGGCAGCAGAGGAGACCAGGTGACCCTTGTGATCCCAGCAGGACAGGGTGGCAATGTGACAAGTAGTTGCCAAGCTTCCCAAGCTGATGCAGCCTGCCACAGTCCCGCCCTCCTCCTGCTTCTTAGCTGCCTGCTTCTCCGTGACCTCACCAAACCCTGTCACTTAAATTCTCTTGCTTAGCTGAGGAGCTGTGTGTTTGAGCGCACACCTTGGGGACCCTCCGTGGATTACAGGGAAACAAGTCTTGCTGGTCATCAAAACCTACCTACTGCACACACAGCCAGTGTGTGCAGCCTTCCTTCCTGTGTACAGAAGTGTCACGGGTCCCCGGCTACAGGAGATGGGCCAGAGCTCACCCTGTCCCTAAAGGAATCCTAAATATGGGGCAGCAGGGACACTTGTGGTGAGCAACTGGTCCATACCCCTAACTTGGATCAATTTACAATTCAATTTGAAATTCAAGCTTAAATACTGAAAATAGATCCTACGTTGCTCACAATAATAGTTTGTGGATTAAGATACTGCTGACAAAAGCATTTTCAGGTTTTGAAAGGTTCATCACTATGAGTATTATTTTGTTAGTATTCTCTAAAAGAATCTACATTTACATGGAAAAGATAAAGGCCAGTAGATGTACGGATGGGTAAGATATGAATTAAAAGCAGAAAGCCTCCTGCTGCACTATGGCAAAAGCTGATGTACACTCGATCCAAATGGACAAGACCGGGATGCCTGACCGCGTGTGTACTCTGCTTCTGCTAAGTGTGGGATAACTGACACCCGCACCCACAGATGTCCTCTTAGTATCCACAAGAGGTCTGCACTATGGACTCACTTTACCGACGAGGCTGAGTGAGGACAAGAAGTCCCAGAGTCCCAGAGCCCCTAGAACCCAGCCAGCCCACACAGCTCCGTGAACCCTTCTCTCACTCCCAGGCAGACCTGTCTGGGATGGAACTCTTTTAGTCACTCTTTGGTTGCTGGAACAAAATACTGAACACTGCCAAAGTGAAGGAGAGGTGGATTCTGGCTCATGTTTTAGTCACGTCTCAGACTTTGCATGGCCTGTCGGCTCCAGGTAGAATCAGCCTGGTGGATGCCTCTGGTGCAAGAGAGCTGATTAGGGTGTGGAGGACAGGAAGCAGAGAGAGGAGGACAGGAAGCAGAGCAGGAGGACAGGAAGCAGAGGGAGAGGACAGGAAGCAGAGGAGGAGGACAGGAAGCAGAGGGGGAGGACAGGAAGCAGAGGGGGAGGACAGGAAGCAGAGGGGGAGGACAGGAAGCAGAGGGGGAGGACAGGAAGCAGAGGGGGAGGACAGGAAGCAGAGGGGGAGGCCAGGAAGCAGGGGGGGAGGACCCTCAGGCCACGCCCCAGTGACCCAGCTCAGCTCACCACCCAGCCTCTTCCTAAACGAGTGAGGCTTCACGAGCCATTTTGTACCTAAATTTTAAGCTTAACCTGCATTGAAATGTGCATTTTCTGAACAAGAAGAAAGGGATGAAAGAGAGAGAATCTAAAACACTGAGACACCAGAAATAAAACGGAAATAGGCAGGGCGTGGGGAGCCGGGCAGACTGGGACACAAGGGGATGAAGGGCACAAGTATATTTTTAAGCAGGAGATGAAAACTCTTATTTCCTCAGGGATGTTATGAAAGCAAATCTTGTTCTTCCTGATTCTCAGCAATATAAATAAAAGTTAAGCAACCCTGGAATACTCATTGGCACCATTAAATCACCGCTTGATACGACCTACATGTTACAAAATTCTGGAAGCAGAGATGGCTGTTATTTTGATGTAAAAGATCCCTTTTTACATTATGAGTTTCTCTTTAAAGTGAGAATTAGGACTCTGTGAGCTTCAGCAGGTCTTTTCCAAGGCCTCGGTGACCAGAGAGCACATAACGTAGCAGTGGCTGCCCTGTGTCACCGCAGAGACCAGCTGCATCTCCTGGCCAAGACCGTGTGTGGGTCTGAGCTAAGTGCTGTGCCCTGAGCCCGGGGAAACACTGTGCCACCCATGTGATGAATAAACAGTACACGATCACAGTAATTTTCCTGTCTAGGGCGCAACCCTAAGTGCTGACATTAACCACAGAAAAGCGGCCCTGAGAGAATTTCCCTTGCTACTGGTACACGGTGCAGTCCTCTCAGTTTTGAAGAATGTTTTATGTATTTTTGAAAATATTGTGTTAAATTACCATTTACAAGCAATCACTTTGCCTGTGGGAAATTGTGCTGACTCCAGGAGGTGAAAATCTCAGAACCTTGATGGGAGGTTCAAGCTGAATTTGCTCATCTTTAATTAAATAAACAGTTATCTTTGAACTTCTGTTGAACTTGAACAAATAACAGCTTAAGGAAATATCAATGGAAACATAAACTCAAACATAAGAATTCACTTTAAGTGTTGCAGTGGCTCAACTTGTATTAGGAAGGTTTTTTTTTTTAATGGTAGCAAATCTCAACAGCAGGAAATCAAATTAACTTTAGTGCTTCCACAGGTTTTTATAAGCAAATTAAGAAAAATATTTCAAACAATGCCAATGAAAATGCAAAATACAAAAGAACATTTTAAAGTCTTCTTTATCTGGAGCAATCTGGATTAAATTAAAATTTAGTTTGGAGAAGAGTGTTTTCAGAAATGCTAGCTAAACCAAAATCCTCAGGATTAGAGATACTGACACAAAATCATTCCAAGGATGCAGATTACAAAACACTTAACATACAAAATCATTTGTTCCTGTGGCAACAAAGAAGAAAATAATCCAAATAATTTCTATAATCCCAAACTCATCAGCCTCCCGACTCCAACACAATCTCCCTTAACCTGAGCAGAGTGGTCCCTGGCTGCACACCTCTGCACAAGTGTGTACACACACGCACGCACATGCATGCACACATTTACGGCCACAGTCATCTACTTCTGCACACAATGGCTGCTGGTGACTCTTTGCCCCTTCTTTGCCGGTGACTCTTGCCTGCTTTTGGGTAGCTGGAGGACACAGAAAGGCACAGAGTACCTGATTTAAAATAATGACAAAGGAATGACCTGGAAACACGCACGGAATAACACACCGGCTGAGCCTATCCTCCCGGTGCAGAGGTTAAACTGTGAAATCCAAATGGGTGCAAAACACAACAGCAATCATGCTTGTCAGTGACCAGCACGACGCTCTAGTTATTGGTGGAAACCTAAACAAAATGGTAACCTATGCACTTCTCATTTTTCTTTGAATGGAAAGCAGCAGATACTGCTTTTGAAATATGCTGGATTGCACAGCGCGAGGCGACCGGGAAGCGCTGGGGCCGTGAGCGATTACCTGCTCAGGTTTGCTGGAGCTGTCCATCATGGTATGCTCAGGGCTGGTGTCCAGGGACTGTGGCTTACACGGCCCTTTCGATGCGTCTTTGAACATGATGTCTTTTTCCAACAAACTGTCTTGCTTGGCTATTGGTAGCACCAGGGGGCTGCTACAGGAAACAATCGATACCGTAATTAGTTTTCTTCTAACGTTATCCTATCAATTAAGAACTGCAGGTAGCTGCCTGATACGAGGGTGTTCTATTCAGATAAGGGTTTCTAGAAACTGTGGGAGAAAATACCAATGTAGAATCTGTAAGACTTTCTATTAATATCAAATTTCATTCACTTGTTCTTCTAAGAGAAAAAAATCATAGTCAATTAAACTCCAAAAGAAAATGTTTACAAAGATATATTTAATTGTAATAGACAAATCAATAAGCAATTGAAAAGCTAAGTTTGAAATGCATGACTGAACTAAGCAGGATATTTAAATGTGAAAATGGACTGCAAATACATAACAATCGTATATTCAATTAAAATATAATTCATTTAGGGTCTAAAATACAGAACACTAGGCAATATCTTGAGTTTGTCATGAAAGAACAATAGGAATATAAGAATTAGAAAAAATGGTTAAGGATTGAAATATCACAGGTAGAATAAATTTTGTTAATTGCACACAGCTCAAACTGGGCAAAAATAAATAAAAGGTCTTAGTCTTCTACAGAGTTCACTGTCAAAAGAAAGGCATTATTTTGTAACGTGCATAAAAACTAACACAACTTAAATGTTGACTTGGTGTTGTGATGCTTTACTATAGGATTTAAAAATTTATTTCCCCAAATGCTACCAGGGAAGCAGAAATGCATGCATATTTAATCAAGTCAATACATGCAAACATAACTACTTCCTGTAGTTTATACACTACTTATGATGTTAGTGAGAGCACAGGACAGCTGTTTGCCTCTTTAAATTGCAAGGTGATTAAGGTCAGATTTCCATAAGGTAATATGTCCCCTTTCAAGATTCAGACCTCAATGGTTTTTGCCAAAATTTTTATAGCTTTGTAAGCAAAATACCCATGAGTTATTTTTCTCATCCCCTTTGTGCTTTCTGGAATCAATTATCATCGGAGGTTTTAGTGTCTCTTAAATGTAGTCTCCACTGAATTTTTATCTTTAAATACTTAACAGTTAAGTGAAAATTGAACACATTCAAGCTATCCAATATGATGATTGTCACACACTGTGTAGTGACTGCCACTGTCCTACTGAAAGAGCGCACCCACGACACCCACGCCCGCCTGTCCCCCAGAACTCGCTCCTCTAGTGACGGAAAGCTCGTGGCCCCACCTCCTCCCCAGCCCTGGCCACAGCTTCTGCACTCCGCTCCTGACAGCCCAGCTTCTCTGGACTTCCTCCCCTCATGAGAGAGCGTTAGTCTCTGTGTCTGGGATGTTTCACTTAGCACAGCGCCTTCCCGGTTCAGTCACGCTGTCACAAACAAGATTTGTTTGGCAGCTCACCAATACTCTGTTATAAACACCTGCCTCAGTTTCTCTGCCCATCCGTCCATCCACTGGTGGAACTGCAGATCCCTCCTTGCTCTCGGCTGCCCTGGACAAGGCTACCGTGGACATAGCGTGCAGACATCTCTTTGCAGTCCTGATTTCACTTCTCTCAGCTATGTATCACTGGGTCACCTGGTAGATCTACTTCTTTGGGACCCTCCCTGCTGCTTTCCATGATTATAGCATTTACTTCCCAGCCCAGTTGCAAGGTTTTCTTCCTTCCCCTCCACACCCTTGCCCACACTTGTCACTGCTTGTCTTTGATGATAGCCATCGTAACAGGCGTGTGTGTGTGCACGCGTGCGTGTGCGATTTCTCACATGGTTTCAATTTGCGCTTATTCGATGGTGGGTGATGTTCAGTATTTTTTAAATACTACTGGCTACTGGTGTGCTTCGTTGCGAACCTTTCTATTTAGGCTGAATACCCGTCTTTGATCAGAGAGTTTGAGCTTTTGCTACTGTGTTGTGTAAACTCCTTGTGGGTTTTGGACGTTCACCCTGAACATGTGTACCGCTTCCACCTGCTTCTGAAGTTCCGAAGTTTTAGTGTTGATGATGGGATTCTTTGCTGTTCAGCTCTTTCACATAAAATCATCCCACTTGTTTATTTTTGCTTTGATTGCCTGTACTTTTGATGTTAGATCCATTATTGCCAAGACTGATGACATTTTTCTCCAAGTTTTCTTTTATTTATTTCAATTTCATGTCCGTGTGGGCATAAAGCAGCCTCAGTCTCCTGCACATGGATGTCCATGCCTCCCACCATCATGTGGCAGGCCTGTCCTTTCCCCACGCTGGGCTCTAGGGTGCAGTGAAAGATCGACTGGCCCTGTCAGCTTGATTTCTGGTCCGCTGCTCTTTGTCTGTTTTTATGCCGGTATCGTCCTGTCTTGGTTACTGCTGCTTCATAACACACTTTGAAAACAGCAGTGTGAGGCCTGCAGCTCTGTTCTGCCTCCACATTGCTTTAGCTCACTGGGTTGTCTGTGGTCTCATAGGAGCTCTCCCTTCTTTGGTTAAGCGAAAGTGCACATGCTTTGAGAACTTTTTGTTGGACTCTTTGTTCTCAGATTATTTAGCATCTGTATTCTGTATCAAGTCCTTTCTCTGACATGGCCTTGGGCAAATATTTTCTTCCGCTTGGTGTTGCTATCATTTTATTTTCATGATTTCTGAGAACAAGCTTTCTGTCTTACGGTTTGTGCCTCCTCAGCTTTACCCAGGAGCCCCAAGTCACCAAGGCTGGCTCTGGGTTTGCATTCTAAAAACTGCCCAGATTTCTGCAGCACCTTAGGCCTATGATCCCGTGTGTGTGGTGTTTTGTTTATGGTGCTGCATATGAATCGAGGCCCATTATTTTAGCACATTGCTGTCTAAATGTCTCACACCAATGTAGAAAGAAAAAACTGTCTTTCCCCACACAATCAGCCATGTGTGTGTGCACGTGCACCTGTCCAAGTGTCCACTTCAGGATTCTCCAGTGAGCACCATTGGCTTCATCTATTCTTACACCAGCACTGCTGTTTCAATGAATGCACTGACCTTACTGCCATCAAGTAATGAGCCATCAAACTTTGTCTTCTTTTTCAGAACTGTCTTGGTTAGTTGAAGTCCTTAGTGTTTTCACATAAATTTTAGAATCCACTGTCAATTTTTGTAGAAATGCTTTTTGGAGTATGATTAATGCTTTCAATTGATAAAGCAACTTGAGAAAAGCTGAAACACTAACAATGCTGAGTCCATCACCCACAGGCACAGTGTACTGGTTGGTTCTGATCTTTGTTCCTGCCTCTCATTAGTTTTATATCTTTCAGGATTAAAGTATCCTAAATAATTTGTTAGATTTATTCTGATGCTGTTATGGTTTAGATCTAAAATGCCTCCTCCAAGTCTCATTCGCTCAGAGTTGGGGTTTCATTGGCTCAATGTGTACCATGCCTGGAGGGCCCTTGCTCTGAGGAGTCCACGGCTGAAGGCACGCTTAGAGGCAGAGTCTGGCGGAGCGAGGGTCCCTGGGTGTGCATTCAGATGCCGAGTCTCTCTCCCGGCTCTTTCCTTTTCTGTCTGCTTTCTTCCTACCATGACGGAAGCAGTTTTCCTCCATGAGAATTCCCACATGACATTTCTGCTTTGGAGCCAGCCCACAATGGACCAAATCCTCTGAAACTAGGAGCCAAATAAACTTCTCCTGTAGGCTGTCAGAGTTGGGTTTCTAGCCCGCATGATAGGAAACTGACTGCCACAGCTGCATTCTGTGTGTGATGCCACCATTCTGACGCTTTACTGTTCCGGGTGTCCATCACTGTTGCATAAATGGTGAATGGTCGGGCACACTGACCTCGACAGGGCAGGGGAAGGTCACGCGAAGGCATCTTTCATAACCACAGCTCTCACTGCCCACGTCCACCTCCTCACCTGCTCTCCCTTCTGTGCTCCAGAAAGCAGGACCGTGTAAACAGAGCCAAGTGCAGGTCCCGCATCGCGGCGAGCTTGACAGAAATGCAGGAAGCGCTCAGTTTACAGAAACGTGAGGTTAGCTTTGCTTCCTCTAAGTTCTGAACAATAATTTTTTTTTTTTAGTATTTCAGTCAATGAAGATACAAGTAGGTGAGGGCAGAGTGGCACCTCTATTAATACGAAGTAGTGTGGCATTACATAACTGTAGAAGGCATACTTTCCAATCTTCAATATCACACTTAGATTCAATGTATTCAAATCAGAAAAACTAAGCTTCATGCATGTTTCTGTCACCTTGGTAGTTACATAACATTTTAGTAAAGCCACCCCGTAAAGGGACTGTAATCAGGGGTTACCAACACACTCACACTGATTCGTCTGTGTCGGGAACTGGGAGGATGCTGGGTCTTCACCCTCCTGACGGGTTAGCGTGTTACTATCCTGTGGTTAGCTGCAGGAGACAAGAGCTCGCTGGATCAGAGACAAAGGACTTTATAACTCTTGGCAAGCGGGGCGGTACCCAGAGCCTTGCCTTTGTGCCAGCCCCGCCTCCCTGCCCTCCGGCCCCACGGGAAAGGAGGCAGGAAGGGTGGCAGCACAGACTGAGGAGGGCTACGACCCAGGAGAAACAGCCAGCCAAGGAGGACGCACCTTTCAAGGAGCAGCTAAGAGTGTATCACGCACAGCAAGCCACACTCCCTGCAGCGGGGAGGCCTCCAGGGCTGTGGCTCCCCGGAGCTCCTAGCTGCCCCCATGATAACCCACACAATCCTCTGTGACCGACAGTCTGAACGAGGGTGTGCTCAGCGCCCCGGGAGCCTGTCACACGGTGAGCAGCAGGACAGCGACTAACTGGAAAAGGTCACCCTTCAAAATGGACACTTAGGATGCTCGTAAAAGCTCATCCAGGTCTACTTACACATCAGCAGATGGTGATGGACTGACAACTTCCAAGGAGGCCTCACTCCTTCCCGTCCACTGCCATCACGTTCATGGTTCCCAGAGTTCCAGGAATGTAATGTGTCCTGTACTTGGACGGAGCAGCCCAGCAACACTTTAAGACAGTTTGTGGTTTCCCAGTACTTCCTCTTGGGGGCGAGCCGTCCTTCAAGTGCCTTGACTGCTATGTGTCGCCAACACGCGGCAGTCTCCGTTGGAAGCACTCTGTGAGCTCACGCCGTTTGCAGCAGTGCACCGTGATGCGTGCGCGCCTTCCCGCCCGTTCTAACAGGGACTGAACATTCATCAATCACGGCAAAGGTCAGTAAAAGATCGTTTTTAAAACTAAGAAGCAATTATGTTTATAGGGCAAGACTCGGTAAAGGAGAAGCATATAAAAGACATGAAAAGCCTGTGCCGAATGAGGAGTAATTTCACGAAGGAGGAGAACCAACACCCAAAGGGTCTTAAGGTTCGGGGCCGCTGACCTCGAGGCTGGGCTCTCCCTGCCTCCTGGCCGCTGCCTTGCTTTTGCTACAGCACTGACTCCGGAAAACTTTTCAGCGTGAACTCTGCCTCTGTCCCTTTGGGATATTTGCCATCTCCCAGCCTCTTCCAAGCTTCCAGACCCAGGAAAGACCTGGGAGTCACTGTGAAGTAAGAGCATGGAGGAGATGGCACCTTGCCAACTTGAGCAAGATGTGGGCGGGGACCTGGATCAAGGCTCAAGGACCTGATTCCTGCCACAGCACTTTTCTACGGGCTTCGCAGGCACTGGGCAGCTCCTGCTGTCCCCAGGCTGCAGAGCTGAGCTCAGCCTTGCTCCCTGCAGGGTCTTTGGTAAAGACTTCCTTATTTTGGTCCCTTTCCTGGACAACTGTCCTTTGAGGCTGAGTGAATTTTTCCATGCTTCTATATGTTTTCCTACATTTTCCAGATTTTCTTTAACAAGAAAGTCTCACTTTGTACAGAAGAATGATCAGGGACAGAAATCTATTCCATGAGAAACATGAAAAATAGGACTCAAACCACGTGTTTTCTGAGAGACTCCACAGACAGAGAGGACAGAACGGCCGAGATGAGATGGCTGAGCCCCACCTCTCACCGGGAAGACACCATGGGAATCCACCCGCGGACAGCGGATTGCTGAACTCTGCTGGATTCAGGCAAGACTTATTTATTTTCATAAACATAAAAGGCATTTCGCACAGAGAAAATATGCCCGTGGGAAACAGGAGTATATTTTTGACAATGCGAAAAGAGAAATAATAAAACGAAACCAAGACAACAATTACTGCTCATTATAACTAAAGCAATTTTAGAGCACTGTAGAGAAGGTATAAAGCTGGCTCTATTGAGATGCACTAGGACAACTATAACAGCAACAGCAAGAAGAAGCATCTCACAGAAACAAGTGCAAGACACAGCGTAGGTGACTCAGAGTTTTTGGCGCTTAAAGGAAAAGGCAGAGTGGCTTACCCTCAGTGTTCATTCCTAGAAACACAGCCACAAAAACAGTTTACTCTAGGGAATTCAATGAACCTTTTGGATGTTTCTGCTGCTATAAAATAAGACCATTTATTTAACATTAAATAAAACAAATCTTGGAGACACCTGAACTAATTGCTGTATTTCATCTTTCTTAGAGTTAGTTTCAGAAGGAAAAACAAGTTTATGATTTAAAGACCACTTTGGTATAATATTACCTGTGTTTGAAAAACAAAACTCTACACCACATGGCTGGGCTCAGGTCTGTATTGTTTTTAATATAATTTATATTTATCTCATCAGTTCTTAATAGGTATCTGCAAAGAAACCGTTATATTATCAAATCTAAGGGAAATATCCCTAAAATCAGTTTAATGGAATTATTTTATGCAGGGGGATTCTGAAACTTTCCAGTGTTGGCTTTTGTGGAAATGACTCCTTAAATGTTTCCTTCTGGCCCTTTTTCTATGACATTTCTTTCTCTCCACTATTTGACCACAAAATTCCCATCTAAGTGAAAATTCTTAGGAAATTCCTTGTCAGTTTTGTGAAAATTCTGGAATCATAATCTGCATAATTTTAGCAATGCAGTCATAATATCTGATTAGCAAACAGAGTAGAGAACTTATAGCACTTATTATTAAGTGAAAAAATACATACATTACATAAGGTATTAGATGTAAATAGCTTGTAATCTATAGGGCTATCTACAAGTATGCATTATTACTGCTCTGAAATAATTGTCTATTATTTATTTTCTCTGGAATATTAATGTGAAATGACACCACCAAGCTATCTTATGTTAGACTTCCCAGATTCTAATAAAAGTAGAATGTAAGTGGGGGACACTTGCAACCCAAAAGGGGACTTTATTAGGGATTAAGCAAGGTAAGCAGAGACAAACTAGCTTGGACCAAACCAGGAACTATGGTCACTTTGAGAACTTACCCCTGACTGATGGATTAAAAGGACACTCGGGTCATAAAGCCCTTTTGGAAAGTTGAAACGCACCGGAGAGTTAGGAGTCCAGCCTGACATTTAACATTCTGAGAATGTGTCATTAGACGACCACTGTGAGAATGTCACAGAGTGTCTGTACACACTAATTAAAGTGTCTGCAATGTCCCTGGGTGACAATCTTAGGGAATCACCGAGGCATTGGCATGTGTGCTCCTTAGGTGACTGACAGGTCAGTGCACAGCTCCTGACTGTATTATCTCGACCACAGCTTCTCTGATCAAGAGCACGAAGATTACAGAGCAAGACCCCCAGAGCACGGGACTCCAGGACACCCCGGGGCACAGAGCCGGGGTATCAGCCATTATCCCGGCAGGCGATGTGACTGGAAACCAAGCAGAGATTTTCCAGAAACTGGACGTTCCTTCTCATGAAGCAAGAAATCCAGATGGCACCCGGGGCTGGTGGTGACCTTCTCAAGGAGCCCCCAGGGCTCTGGCTGGCTCTGGCTGGCTCTGGTTTCCAGTTTGGCCATTCTTAGAAAGTTATTTCCATCCTGTGTTTGCAAGATCAACTTTCATCTCCACAGCACACACTGACATCCCAGGCAGGTAGGGAACAGAAGGACACGAGACAGGAAGGCTACCTGGATAAACCTGTCCTTTTTAGTCAGGAGATCGCCACCTCCGCAGGAGGCAAATAACGGTGCAATCTTTGGCACAGGCTTATATAAACAACTGTTTTCTAATTGAAAGTTCAAACTGAGTTGGGTACCTTGCATCTTAATTGGCGACTGTATACTCCAGAGAGTTATGCGTATGTTTCAGTAGCCAGGACCGTGGCTACTAGGGTCAGAAAGTTTATGTGGTCCCCAAAATTATATGTTGAAACCAAATCTCCCAAGTTGTATGCTGAGAGTACTGAGAAGGCGGCTCCGGGAGTGGGAATAAGGCCCTCAGAGCAGACGCCCAGGAGGCTGCCGTCTTTCCACCATGTGAGACTCCGCCAGGAGTCTCTGTGTGCACGGCACGGGCACCAAATATGCCAGCACCTGGACTCTGGACCCTCAGCCTCTGGACCTGAGAGCAGTGAAAGCTGCCCTCTTGAGGGCCCCACTCTATGGCATTTCATTACAGGAGTCTGAACAGCCCAAGCAGGAGCCTGTGGTCCAAGGCCGCTGCCCAGACACCCCTCTTTTAACTGGGCTCTTTCCATTCCAAGAAAGAGAAAGAAGAAACTGGAATTGTGTGGGGCTGGACGGCCCCAGTAGCCTTAGATTTGCTGCGCAGCATTTGCAGGGCTGAGTGCTACAGTCTCGGTCTTGGTTCTTCCCCAAGTCCATGTGTTAGAGCCTTGGTCTCTTGGGAGATGGTGGAACCTTTAGGAGCTGAGGCTTACTGTGGGGGCAGTGATGTTAGGTCACTCTGGCCGTGTCCCAGAAGGGGACTGTGGGAGCCAGTCTCTCTTCTTCCTCTCCTTTGCTTCCCGGACACCAGGAGAGCAGCTTTGCTCCCCTAAGTCCTCCAGCCATGATGGATTCACCAGGAATCCCAGGCAATTGGACCAACCCACCATGGACTGAAACCTCTCCAAACATGAGTCCAAATGAATCCTCTGTCTTTACAAGGTTGTAGACACTTGGGTATTTTGTTACAGTGTGGACTCGTGGCTCATAAGAGGGCTTCTGCTTTGCTTAGTGCATCTGGAAGTCTGGTCCAGGATGATCGGCTTTGGGTAATGGAAGTCTTCACACCAGTGCACGTCACCCTCCAGCGTGGCACTCACCTCCCCACTGACGCGCCCAGGAACAGCTTTGCTGCTGAGCATTGCTGTACCGCAGCTCCCACTGCACAGACTGTGGCAGGGATCCCACTGCCTCGCTCCACCCTGAGGAGCTGAGCTCTTCCTCTGGGAAGCAGGGATCGAGCCTTCCCCCTTGATGACACGTGAAAGTCTGGATCAGCTGAGGGTCATGGGGTGGGGCCGGGTGCTCCCCAAACCTACCCAAGTGCAGAAGCAAGGAACGAAGCTCAGATTCCTTCACCCACACAGAGGGCCTCACTGGCTCTTAGGGCCCAGAGATGAGAGCAGGAGTTGGTGACACCAAGCCCTGGGGGCTCTTGCGCTGCGTTTCATGTGAGTAGTGACTGTCACTGCTGGTGTTTCCTCCGAGGCCCACGTCTTACACTGTTGTCTGCCTCACCTACATGGAAGTTTGCTTTTGTTCTTGTTTAATTAGATTAATTAATTTTTGATTGGGGATTGAGCCCAGGGCCTTTGCCTTGTGCTACATCTTAAGCCACCACCCCCGGCTTTTTTTGTTTTTTAATTTTGAGCAAATGTTACGCTGTTACTCGGTTGTCCAGGCTGGGCTTAAACTTGCAATTCTCCTGCCTCAGTCCCCTGAGAAGCTGGGACTCTAAGCATGCAACACTGTGCTGGGCTCTGTACCAAAGGTTTACAGTGTCCACCACCTCTTGTCTGCTGGAGTTTCCACTGAGGATCGAAACTCGCGGACCCCAGAGGAACTTTGAGACCCAGCCGCAGTCGGTAACGTCTGTTACTTTGGCTTTGTATTAGCCTGTGATGCGGCACCTGGAGAAAAGCAAGCAACAGACAGACTCAGTGAGCGGCCCCAACGAAGCCCCATCACAAAGCGCGATCCGGGCACTGGGATCCCAGCCCCAACTCCAGCAGCCTTCCTCAGGGAAAGCTGTGTGGTGCGCTTGAGGGAGAAAAAACCTCCAGAGAAACACATTGTCCTTTCAGAGCTGTAGGCACGCGGGATGCCGAGAGGCCACGTGTGGCTGGTGCACCTGAGGGCTGTTTCGGATCCCTGCACATTCATTTCTTAACTCCCCTCTGCAAACACCAAGGGCTACAGTGATGACACCCTGGGGTCTGCAGTTCAGGGCTCATTTCCACACGTCCCAGGATGACAGTTCATAAAATCCGCATGCGGCTGCCAGCCACAGCATCCCTGACCACGCATGCGCTGCCACAAGCTTGTGGCTAAATCTGTGAACCCCAAGGCTGGAGTCCTGTTGGTCTCTATCTCAGGTGACACTGTTTTCCTGGGATGGTGGCTGCAGTGTTGCTGGCTGTGACGCTGGGTCACTCAGAGCCAGTTATCCATTTAGAGACGAACTGCCCCATGGGGGCAGAAGCGAGCCTGGGCTGGCAGAGCAGGAGCCAGGGATGAGGCAGTCAGGTAACTGTCCCAAGGGACATGGGTGCACACATGTGCTTCCAGGAGGCAGAGACAAGCAAGCACGTCCAGGTCAGGGACATTCCATAAGGAGTGTGCTCCTGCACTGTGTCCAGCAAGCAGAATGGCTTTCTGTCTCATGCGGGGATTATAAGGAGCCATCTGGCAGGACTGTGGGCACCATGAGATGCGGAGGTGCCCGGGGTCCTCCTGGGCCTGTGCTCGGCCACCAGGCACATGTATGAGTAGCCTGGGGCTTGGGCTCCGTGCCTCGCTAACTGTACACTCACAGGTCTTGCCTTTGATTCTCCACACAAAAGGTGAATGATGGTGTCTGTCCATCTTACATCACAGGGTCCAAACAAAGAGAGATGGAAAATGAATATATTCACCTCCTTCTGGACACACAAAGCCTGGGTTTCCATATGAGCATTAGAGGTCTCTGCAGAAATCCCGCACAGCCACTGTGGGCTGACTCGGAGTGGGTGCCAGGCGACCCTGTTTCACGACAGGTGGCAACACATACAGACCCTCCGCAGAACCCGATCCAAGCCCAAAGCTGTCCTGTGCTTTCACTAAGGAGGAGAAGGGCACACTGCACACCCCCAGTGTTCCGCCACAGGTCCCCGTCCGTGCTTCTCCGCCCACTCCCATGAGACCAGCATCCCCAGAAATCCAATCTAGCCAGCCCTATTCCCATGCCCTCAGCCCGCACATCTCCCCTCTTGCCACCATCTGTGCTGAGGACCCCATCGCCCTGGGCACAGCCCCCTCCGAGCCAAGGAGCTCCACTCAAAGTGGCACCTCTGATCTTGGGTTTCTCCCCAGTTGCCTAGCACCTCGTGTCGCCTCACATGGGTGCAGTCAGCTTAAGGGACCATGTAATTCTGTCTCACCTTGGGAATAAAGACCTTCTTTGGATGGCTTTGCTGACTGTCCACAGATGAATGGAGAACATCTTTTATTTATTTGACCATTTCTCAGTTGTTATGTGACATTTGCAATGAGATGGATGCTGGTCTAAGTGCTTTATAAATATTAAGTGGTCATCAGGAAGAAGCCAGCCAGGCAGCTGCTGTTGGCATTATTAGTCAGCGCACTGTGGCGGCTGCAGTACAGCTCAGATGCCAACCACCCAGAGTTAGCACAGACCCCAACGCCAGACTCTAGCCATAAGCATGTAACTGTAGGGGGCATAAAGAATGGCCCCACCGGGGCTGGGGATTTAGCTCAGTGGCATAAGCACCTGCCTTGCAAGTGTGCAGTCATGAGTTCGATCCCCGGTACCGATTAAAAAAAAAAAAAAAAAAGAATGGCCTCACCGTGGTTCCCTTTTGACTTGAGCTCTAGCAGTAATTGTACTGCAAAGTATCTTGGTGCTCAGCATTTCAGCGGAAGGGAAATTACTTCCTGATTAAGACTGCACCATGCTAAACACTTTTCTTCATCTGGATGAAGAAAAGAACCCACTCCACCGACAAATTCCACACCCAAAGCTGACTGGCCCTCACAGCGAAGATCATTGTGTTAGACACTTTCCATTTGCTGGAACAGAATCTCTGACACTCATTAGTTTAAAGGAGGAGGGTTTATTTGGCTTATGTTTTCACTGGGTTCAGTCCACAGTCAGCTTATTCCAGGGTAGAAAGAGCATGGTAGAAGGACCTAGAAGCAAAAAGTTGTTCAAGCCATGGTAGCCAGGAAACAGAGAGAAGAGGAGGCAGGGATAAGAAGACACATCCCCTGACACATCCCCAGAGACATAACCTCCTCCCATAGGCCCCAGACCCAACAGCGTGTCGAGCCAGGTGTGGCAACAGAAAGTTCTTCCACATGATAGATTCTCAGCACCCAGTTATCTAGGTAAAGCACTTTGCACAGGTCCCACAGCTGGTAACGCAGCACAAATATGAGCTGTGAACAGTGCCATTACTATTACTCCTGGTGATGCCCAGTTTCTGATCTGTCTACACCACTTGGGCATCTAGGCAGAACTGTGCAGACTTGCTCTCCAAATCCCCACATGGGAAGACAAGACGCAAACGTCGAAACTTCACACATCCAAACAGCTCCCTGGGAGAGCTTTCCATGTTCAGGCACCAGAGGGCGCATCCAGCAGGAACCATGTCCCCAGCAGCAAGGACCACAGAGTGAGGGTGGAAAAGGCCACACACACACGAAGGACAAACCAGAGGGGAGCTAGCAGTGGAGGATGAGAATCTCTGTGCAAATTTAATAAAAAGACACCTGAAGGGATTTCATTTCATAGCACAAACTACTCCAGGTGGGAAGACCTTTGGGATTCAGTCTGACCTGCACAGTTTTAGAAAAGTCAGGCAAAGACCTAGAAGATATTGTTGAAAATATGGAACATGAGATAATTCAATAAAATACATTTCCCACCCACTAAATGTTTCAGGATTTGACAGTGTGGCATGGTGGAGAAAAATGTTTCTATCCTTACTAAGTCATGATTCACTGCACAAAATGTTCGCAGGATAACAAATAAGAATTATAGTGGAAGGGCATTTGAATTATATGCTGAGATAATGCAAAAAAAATTCTTTTCTTTCTTTAAAGAAGCAAAATGTATTTTGGGGAAATGTAAAAGAAAGATGAGGTTTATAGTGCAAAAGAAGCTGGGACTGCAATTAACAGAGGAAGAAGGCAACCATAAAATTACGTGAAGTTATACATGACAAAGTCCCATCAGAATGAGCGTTTCAGATAAAAGAGTGTATTAAATCAAAACAATGCCTTCATTTAGAGATGGCATCTGTAACCCGTAACCATGACCTGTCGCCTTGACTGGGGTACAGAAGCCTCGGAGCTAGACTAGGCTGTGCTTTCCAGCTGCCATGAGCTAAGCATCTCTCCTGTACCATTTCTGCCGTGATGCTCCCGCCTTGGAGCCAGTCCACCATGGACTGTGACCCCTGAAACCGTGAGCCAAATGAACATCTTTAATTGTGGGTGTCAGGTACTGCGTTCCAGAGCTGGGAGAGCTGTCTGATAGTTAAAATTGGTACCACAGAAGTAGGGCTGCTGCTTTGATTTTACCTGGCCATGTGTTTTAGAAGCCTCTGAAACTGGTTTTGCAGGAGGACTTTGGAAAGGTTTAAAGAAGCAGATTGGAGAAGTCTTAGAATACTGCAAGCAGAGTCTCATGGGTGATTCTGATCAGAGTTCAGATACCCACCATGCTGATAGAAATGCATGTAATAAAGCCCAGACTACGGAGGTTTCCGACAGTAACAAGGGCTCCGTTAGTAAACGGACTACAGGTCATGTCACTATACTCTGCCAGAAATTTTGTCTTCAGTATTTCTGTGTCCTGAGACTTTTCAGGAGACTGAGATTAAGGATGGCAGATAATTTAATCTACTGGAGACAACGTCAAGGCAGCTTAATATTCATGCTGTGACAAACACAGCTAGGTGCTTCCGTTTGTATTTACAGTGAGTGGTGGGAACACAAAGCAGAAGAGAAACATTTGAAAAACTCAAATTCTGGTCCAAAAGGAACCACGTGTAAAGTTGAGACCAAAGAAAAAGTAATTGTTGAAGAGATTAATGCCTTAAAAAAGACAAATACTTTGTACAGGATCAAGAAGAAAGATACTTTGAGGACATGTCAGGTATCAGCAAGAACTCACCACCCTTCATCAGCTCAAAGATATGAAAGTGAAAACCTTTTGCTTGAGAAGAGAGTACCTGAGCCCCCTACTGAGCAGAACCTCCTGGGAAACTGGTCCCCAGGGTTCACTCTACGATGGCCACCCAGACATCAGAAGACTGAGGACTTTGGCTACACTGCTGACGGCAGACCGTGGTGCTGCCCACTTGATGTCTGAGCTATCAGCACTAGAATAAAGGCAGTGCAGGGTCAGGGAGGCTTCCACTTAGATTCTGAAGGACAACCGTGGAGGCGGGTCGAGGAACCCCTGAGAGGTCAGTGCAAGGGCCTGTGGGAGCGATTATCAAAGGTGCAGAGGAGATTGCAGGAAGCTGAAGACGGTCTGCTGAGGGACACTGCAAGCCGTGAGTGCTCCAACCCCAGAGCGAGGTCGTATGGGGAGCAGCGAGCAAGGCAAAGGGGTGACCATGCCCCCGCCCCCCCAAGGCTCCCCTCTCCCCATGGGTCGGAGCTGGATACGGAACTGCAGGATTTACTGTGTGCCCTGCTGGGGTCAATCCTGCTTAGCTGTATTCTTTTTAATCCCTCTCTTCCTGTTTTTTGGAATGGGAAAGTTTACTTGTGCAACTGTATCTCAGGATTTTGTTACTTTCTAAAAGTCTTTTTACAGTTGATCACAGCTCGAAGTTTGCCTTGGTTGGTGCCCAACGGAGATTCGGACCTGCACTTGCTAGGATGTTAAAACTTTGCAGAAGGGGTGGCTGTGTCTTGGTTGTCTAAGGACCCGTTGCACCACACTGGGAAGGATGATTAGCAACATCATTTTATTTGGAGATAGTTTAAGAAGATGTATCCGGGTGGAAAGCTGACCCAGGGTGGATTATGACTGGTAATGGTGTAGGTCAGCTTGATTAAGAAGCATCCAGTAGATTAGTAAAGTACGCATCTGGCTGTGTCTCGGGGGTTACAGCAGTGGGACCCTGGATATCCTATCTGGCACCTGCCCCTTCCTCTTGGCACTGCTGTCCTCCTCTGCTTCCTGGCCACCATGGACAGAGAATCTTTGTTCCACCACACCCTGCACCATGATGCCCTGCCCTGCAGCCAGCTGACCACAGGCTGAATCTTCTAAGACGGAAGCAAATAAACCTCTTCTTTTTCAAGCTGTGGCTTTGGGGAGTGTTTCGTCCTCACGACGGAAAGCTGATAAATGCAATGTCTGACACTTTGGATGCTCGGCAGTACTTTGGGAGCACTCACTGCTTCACTGCCCCCAGGCAAAGAAGATGGTCCTGGCTCATGGACCTTGCATTACACAGCAAGGATTTCAACTTCTCAAAACTCACAGGCCCATGAAGGTGTCTATACATTTCCATTTCTAAGGACCCAGCAACTATCAGTGAAAAATTCCTTCCTCACAGGAGGTCCTGAGGAATGGTTTTACAATATCTTCCCAATTATGCATCTCATATTGATGAATATGCACCATTTTCATGGGCAAAATAATAAAATTTGAGGAGCAATGAGCTGCAGCAAAATGCTTGCAGCTGACCAGAATGCAGGAAGACACTGTTATTTCAATCTTTGCTAACTTTTCGGCTTCTCCTTTGATTCAGCCTCTCCTTTAAGATTTCTCCTGCACCTTTCTCAACCTGAGGGATTTCTACAAGCAGCTGGCAGGCTGATTACTTATTTAAAATTCCAGTAATCAAAGCAGTCAAAAACACACTAGGTTCAAAGCAGTGACACCTGAACTGTCACTTCATGCAGACAATAGATGGGAAGGAAGTGTTCTCAGCAGACTGAAGTGACCCTAAGGAGAGAGAGTTCCCTCCCGCATGCCGTTCCCAGGAGAGTGACAGCCAGAACAGCTGGAGCTGGAGGAAATGCTGCTTTACAGATGACATATAAGCGATCGTTCAAAGACATTCTTTATGTTTCCTGTAATTATATTAATTTGCTAATTTTTTCACATAGAAAAAACTTCTCAGTATGTTTTAAAAATTGCCCAAATCAAATACTTTAATCTTAAATATATCAAGTCAATAAGTACCATTTTCTGTCAATACACAGATTTTTCAACTTCAGAAAAAAATTTGTCTTTCACAAGGCTCAAACATTCCTATTTCTGCTTCTCAGACAAAAGCAAAGGTCTGACCAAGCACATTATAGAACTGTAACTTTTTGCATTAAACCACAAGTTTTTCTCAGTTATTTTTTGCCACCTAGTTTTGCCTGATTTCTGTTTACTAATGACAGTGAAAACAGCAAGATAAAATGTATAACATTCAAGAATTAGAAAAGTTTCAAAACTACTTAGATATAGTTCTTAGACAAACCAGGGCTACTTGACAGTCTATCACAGAGTTAAATGAAACATTTAATTATTCTTATTTTTGCTTTAACTGCTAATTCCACCTCCGAGGAAAGGTAACAGTTAACTACAAAGTAAAGCAAGTCATTCTTCAGTGTAGTTCCACTTGTCTACACTTTGATCAGAGAGGCAAAAGAAATAATATAATTAAACCATGTACTTCATTGTGTGGAACAGGTCATTGATTAATCTGTTTATAACATGATTAATCTGTTATTCAGTCAATAATATAAGAACAGGATGAAAAGCATAGGAAGATTGTTTGTCTGCTTTATTTGTAAACAAATTAGGAATTAAAAACAGAACTACAGACACATATAAAGACCAATATTTATCCAACATAACTTGGTTTTAACTGAGACTTTAATTTACTTCATATTTTAATGTCTCTATCCTGGGAACCCTGGAATTACAAGTAGAGCACACTACATTAGGTATTGATTCTCACAATTACTTTTTACCTGGAAGGTAAAATTCTTCCAGGCAAAATATTGGTACCACTCCCCACTTTTTCAGTAAAATGTCAGTATAATACTGTAAGTTGTGGAATCAAATATTGTAATCTTTAATTTCAACTCACTACCTATTTTATCACATACCCCTTCCCACTTGACACCAAGCATTACATTCACGGTCTCCTCCTCTTTCCCGAGACATGACACCGTTTTCACAGATCTGTGGTGTGACAGGTGGGACCTGAGCGGAACCGTCATTTCCCTGTCCTGGGACCACAGGGAAATGTTACACCCCTAGCAGGGCTTAGCAGACAGAATGTGACAAACTGCAAATCCTCGGCACAGAGTCTGATATAAAAATCAAGCGCCTTCATCACACAATTAAATTCAAGATGAATATATTTTAATATTAACTGAGGTCATATGCACTGTTCGATTTAAACTTTGGTGAGTATTTAGATTTAAAATGATTTTAACTTATTACAATCAAAACACATTGCCCTAGGTCCTCCTCAAGCCCCCACCGCAAACCCACTTATCCCCCCTCGTTTCTGAAGCAGCGGTGGAGCCCCGTCCCGAGGGCCTTCAGCTGTGCCGTTGCGGCTGCTTCCACGGCCTCGGTGGATTCTAAAGCTCTGTGGCGGTTCCCGTTGAATAGGAACATCAGTGGACTCTCACTCACCTCCGTCCTCACTGCGACTGCTCCTCGGGTTGTTGCAAACCTAGGGTGTCTGTTCACCTGTCACCCTCAAATACGCCAAGGCATTAGACAATCTTTCCTGGCAGACAGGAAACAGACTCAGAGCTAAGTGGTCTCACCTCATGGTCCCACTGTCGGATGAATATGCACTAGCAGAGTGAACTCTGACCTGAAATGTGTTTTCAATGTACTGATTTCATCAGCTGAGATATAAAATCCACACCTTCAAAATCTACAGCTCACTGGATTTCAGCATGTTAAAAATTGGTGCTATCACAACAACTGTATTCTTCCAAGATATTTCCGTCATACCCAAAGTAGCCCTTACTGAGAGAAGTCACAGCCACTGCCCACAGGGGCCTGGCAAGTGTCAGTCCACGGTTTGCTCCTGAGTTCTGCGTGTTCTGGTCATTTCATGTCTATGTGTGACACACACAGTCATGTGCATCATATATGCATGCATACACCCACCCCCCACCCCCCACACACAAACACGCACACACACACACAGCCCTGTGGTGGCTGAGAGGGTCTTTGGAAGGGAAGCTGCCCCCCGTTTCCTGGGTTTAGTGAACACCTCCCCGTGAACGCGATGTTAACTAGCAGGTCAGCTATGGCCCGTCACCTGCATCAGCCGGTGTGTGCACAGCTTTCTCAGACCTTCAAAGAAATGAGTTTCCATCTCAGCATTTGACATCTTTAAGCCAGGGGAAATATCCTTTCACAGGAGATATTTTAGACAATGAGAAATTATTAGTTTTATATAAAAAGAAAAATCTGTATCTGTGCTTCTTACTTTAGGAAAGGCAACCGTGGAAAGCCAGGCTCTGGAAACCTTGCAGTCAGGTCAGCCAAACCTAACAGAAGGCTCCGATACTGCGGGTAGGGTCAGGCATCCCAAGCCGAGCAGGCAACTAACACGGGAGGCTTTTCAATGTCAGAAGACTTTCCTAAGTGAGGCAAACCTCTCAGCTTCCACTATCACTACCAGCAACCACTTCTGGTGACTGAGCTGATGACAGGTTCAAGTTTTCTAACTCCCAGCTGAGAGGGTGACTTGTGCGGGCTGTGCGGTGACTGGGAGTTAGAAGACCAGGGAGCCGCTGGCCCCGGAGAAGGCCGGCTGGCCGCACAGGGGAGGGGAGACACTCACAGCTTGCTGGGCAGCGCCGGGAGCTCCCCTAGGATCTCCTCATACGGCTCCTCTTGGGCTAGGGAGGGAGGAGATAAGGGCTCCGTTGTCTTTTCCTCCCAGGCAGCTTCGGCCTTCAGCAGCATCTCCTCAATAAACTCAGAGGCAGCGATGTCTACAGAACAATGATGAAGTCAGACAGCGTCGGGGTGAAAGCGCAGAGCATACCACCTCAGCACCCCAGATATGCTTAAGACGGATGGCTGCATTTATCGGCACATGAAGCAAATCAAAGCACATTGGAAGGTTATGGTGCAGATAAAATTGCAATGTTGCCATTTATAAAGACCATCTTGTCTTACATCAGTAGCACACTTAATCACAAAGGAAACATATGAAGATAATATTCACTGGATGGTGATGTGTGAAATGGAAAATCATGGAGAGTATTAGCGTCGAAGAATTTAGTATCACTTCATTCCCACTAAAACTCCTCCTGTGTCTTGCTGACTGTGAGTCAGAATGATGATGATACAGGGTATGATCTTAAAATATTGAATCTTTAAATCAAAATTGTTACAGTAAAAGATACATTGTCATCAATTCCCCTCAAGTTATTCCTCTGCATGAAATGCATGCATCCCGTCGTCCCCGCCACCTCCTGCAGCAGCTCCGGGGTCCTCTTTCCTGAGGGTCTCTAGCTGCGCTGTCCTGGATTCAGAGCGTTTCCCTTTTGTGGTCGATTTGACCTTGGAAAGAGCCAGGAGTCACCTGGTGGCAGATCCGGGGAGTGAGGTGGAGGAGGGGATACTTTCACATTTTTATGAGCCTGTCTTTCTGGTCAGTGGCAGTAACATTCCCCATCTTTATGATCACACCCAGAGAAGAGGACCCCAGAGCTGCTTCAGGAAGTGGCATGAAGAATGGGATGAGAATGTTTAAAGGGTGTGTGGGGTGAGGGGGTGCACAGCAGTGGGTTTTACTCTAATACAGTATTTTTTGTAAAAAATTAAACATCCACCATATATTTTGATCCCCCTGTTATGTTCCCAGGGCTGGAATGTGATAGACACCCACCCGCCCAATAAGCACTGTCCCACGGTCACCAAGTGGGTGGATGGATGTGTGAACACACTCAGGTCTGTTATCCACACAGTGGCTCCTGCCTCCCTCCACGATCTTGTTTGTTCCTTTGAAAACATCAACCGATACATTTTCCTTAACAAGGACACCTAGACAAGGATGCCTGAACAGATTTGGGAGCAACACAGATACGCATCAAACGTTTACACTTAGCAGATCTACCCCTGAATCTATGAAATCTGGAGACCGATTCCCGTGGTGACACAGGCAGCCACTAGCTCCCAGGACCACCTCTGCGGACAGCTGAGCCTCGCGGCTTTAGGGGCTGGCACAAGTAACTTCGCTGCCTTGGGACAGTGTTAAAGCAGGAGATGTTCTTCCTCTGCCTCTGACCAGACACTGCACATGGGAACAGGGGAGACCGCTCGGTTTCCTCGCGCTGGGCTCTGAGTTTCCAGCCCACCTAAGTTACATCACCAGCTACTTTTTCCCAAGTTAATTCAATAGACACAGAGTGATGAGCGTGTCATACAGCAGTGACAGTGACTGTCACTTGCTCTGCTGTCCTGGGGTGCCCGGTTCACTACTTCCTCCACCACCCTTTTTCCCGCTCATTCTCCTTGCCCACTGCTTAGATGCTCAGATTTCCTGTGTTCACTTGGAATCTCTCTCTCACTGCATCCCAGTTCTTTGCTCCTTGCGTGTGAGGGAAACAACATTTGATTAATGAGTACGTCCTGAGGGTCCACGATGGCCTCAAAACTGTGTGTCTGGATGTGGAGGGTACTGGGCTGGTGGTCAGCTCTGCAAGGCCAGGTTGATGGAAGCCACAGGAGAGAGTCCTCCTGCCCCAGGCTAAGGTGACTAGGGCCGAGGGACCTTAGAAGTCTGTTTGCTCCCTGGAACACCAAGAAGGTCAACCGGGAATGGGTACTGACTGTGGGACATTTGACAGTGGCTCAGAGGAGGAAAGCAAGAGGGAGGGGATCCCTGTGGTCCAAAGTCGGTCATCTGTTTCCTTGTCTGGAAAGAATCTAGGACAGGAAGTGACGACATGGCCCCCAAAGGGACTAGACAGGGAGGGTGCCCGAGTGCCAGTAAGTACAATTAAAAAAAGATTTAAGAAAAGCTTCCACATCCTTTCGCCTGTTTGATATTTGCCATTAGGTATAGTTAGGCAGTGTGAAATAATCAGTGTCACCCTAACCAGGCTAGCCTTAGTATTAACACAAATCGAAAGTTTGAGACTAGTTAGCTATTACAGTTCTTTTGTTATTTTTCATTTTAGCAGAGAAGTTAAAGAAACAATAATCACATTTGATACCCATGAAATAAAAAACGGAACAAATTCCTTCATTTTGGCCTAGAGATGTTTGAAATAATTTCACTCCCAGCACTCATCAGTAAGAACTCCTAAGAGTAAGGGGCTTTAGGTTGGTAGAGACCCAGCAACAAGATCAATAAATAGATTCATTCAGTTACGCAGATCAATCGCTACCTTTAAACATTTTTTTTATATTCTGTGTTACTTATGCTAAGTTCTTCTCTGTATTTAAAATTCTGCTTTTAATATTGTGGGATTAACCATGAGACATTTTGTTATTAGTCTTTAACACTATGAGACCAAAGCACATCTATTTATTAAGCACACGAACACATGAAAAGGTAGTGATAGTTATAAACATCTTTTTTTTTTTTTTTTTTTTTGTACAGGGATTGAAGTCACAACCCTGCACTTGCCAGGCAGGTGCTTATGCTGCTGAGCTGAATCCCCAACCCCTAAAAATATGTTTTAGAGGATAAGTAACCTGAAGTCCGCATTGCCCAGTTTGTAAATTGCCCTGAGAACGCTGGCCGCGATTTCCTCTGTCTAAATACCTGCGCCCGCGAGAGCTCCCAGCACAGCCCTCACCTACCCGACGGCTTCTCCTCATTGCAGTTCACAAGCTTTGGGTTTGCCTGATGGGTCAGAAGCAGCTTCACCAGGTGAGCCTGCAACACAGGGAGAATCGCACAGGAAACACCTTGAGGCTCAGCGGTCAGGGGTGCGCGGCGCCCGCTCACCAGCCCGGCCCGGGAAGGGGGCACTGCCAGAGCCCTCCCCGCAACATGCCCTCCTAGAAAGGCTCTCAGCAAGGGCGCATGGGGTGCGCTGGGTTACTGAGGATTTGAGGGAGATGCATGATACCTTTCAGGATGCTCTTGGGTTATTTTTTATGAGGAATTAAATGGCATGCGATGTCTTGTTTTTGCTTTAGCAACTGGACAAAGTCTAACTTGTTGGCAGCTTCTCCCTATGATGGCACTTGGGCATTGTAAAGCCATGTTCAATAATTAGAAAAATGCGAACCTATGTTTTAATGAAGAACTCTTTATTCATCCGTTGATGAAAGTTAATATACTTCAAATATAACATGTGCATACAAAGTATATGTGTGTGTGTACATGTATGATGCTTACATAATGGTGAAAGGACAAGTTAAACTTCTATGTACCTGACTTTTATTAATATGGCACTAAAAGTATTTGTCCATCCCAAAAACCACCCCTCTCTCAATTCCCCAGAGCTGACTACATCAGGAATTTTGGGATGTTATCATCTTCCTGTGCTTAGCAATACATGGGGAAGCGCAACTCACCTGCACCGTGGTTCCTCTGGCCATTACACCTACAGAAACGAAATCCTGGTCTGCGGATGCCTCTCTGCCTCCTCATCACTGCACCCTGAGAACCCTGCAAGCTGAGTCTAACCACGGCTTCCTCATTTTCTTGGCTGCTCAGAACTGCACTGGACAAATACATCACAGTTTATCTGGCTCATCTTAGTTGGCATGCAAGCCATTCCAAGGTACTTATCTAGCTTCGAAATACCAGTATGTTTAAGGTTCATACGTATTCTTTGTAAAAATAGTCACATAAGTGTTCTTGGTGCACACAGACTGGATGTATGTACTGAACAAATGGGCCAGGACACTGGGGGAGAAGTCATTACAGAGTTTGAGTGGCCCCAATTTTTTCTTTTCCAGAATGCTTACTTTGTATACCTACTCCAGACAGGGTTCTGACTGCTCCACCTGCTGTGCAGCAGATTTATGGTCAGGCATTTTTACAGGTCACCAGGTTCCTGGAGTCATGGGGTAAGTCCTTGTGCCCCCAAACCATTCTGCTTTGAAAATGAAAGCCTGGAGCACCCACAGGCTCCCGGGCTGCCTTGCTGGTCTTGAGTCACTTTCCTAGGTTATGACTTCCTAGTGTTTTTCCTGTTTGTTGAACTCTTCAGGTTGGCTGGCCTAACCTGCTGGCGATCGCTGTGGTCTGAGCGTTTGTGCCCTGAGCAACTCGTGTTAAAACTTAATCCTCAGTGGGGCAGGATTAAGAGGCGGGGGCTCAGGGCGGACGCAGGCCCAGGAGGCTTTGCTGCTGAGAAATGGGCAGTGGGGACCGGGCCGTTCCACCCTGACACCTTCCCACCCCTTCCTCAGCTCAGGCCGGGCTCTCAGTGCCTGCACGATGCAGCGTACTGGCTCAGGACCCTTGGACACAGATACTGGGTCCACATCAAACACAGATGCTGCCAGCTCTTCGCCCTGGGCCTTGGCACCCACGCCACGCCTGCCACAGCCGCGCCTCGCCCACTTTCCCCTCACTGTGTTTCCGTAGCGGCGCTATTCGTGCAGCTAATTTCGCTTCGCATTCGCGCCACAGATATTTTTGCATTCTCTCTCTCTTTTTTTAATCTCTCCCTTGTCGGATAAAAAGTCATAAGACTTGGCTCATCTCAATCAAAACAAACAAACTGGGACCCGTTGGTTCTTCTTCCTGTGTTTTGTGTTGCAGTTCAATATTTTGCACTCTGATTTTAAAGCTTCTACACCTCCTGTGCTTATTCTATTAACCTCTTGCAAACATTATGTTCATCATTCATCTTGAACCATTCATAACACATACACTTATTTTCTTTAGAATGTCAAAGGCCACACATTTCCAGTAAAACACCACTTTTTCTGTATCTCATACAGAGATATACATAATGTATCACTTTCATTATGATTTTGTTCTAAATATCTTCAAATTGTTAGGATAATTTCATTCTTTATGAAGTAGGTTCTCAGATAATGCATGCTTCTTCAAGAAAAAACAGTTCCTTCCCACTTGATAAGTGTTATTGCATAGCATTTTTTTTATAGACAAGGGGAGCCAAAATAATAGAAATCAGACCACAAAATTAGGTGAAATCAACTCAGTTGATAGTCTGGAAGTGAGAAACTTACTGAGTACTTTTTCTAATGCTTGTAGTTTTTCACTGTTCATTTCTTAGTATATATCTGCAGTGAATGTCGTATTCCTTGGGAGGAGTTGGTACATGTCCATAATGCAGCTTAATTCCTTTTGAAATAATTCAAGTGCAGTTAAAATGCACAGACATGAAGCGAAGAGCTGTGAAAGTCTGGTCCACCAGGTAAACAGCACCGCACCTGACCTCTAGCACAGCCAAGCCTTTCCGCGTCAGCCCACACTGTGGCTGCATCACCTCGGGCTAACTTGCCCATTCTTAAACTTCACGTGAATTTCTCAGAGTACAAGGAGATGGACAGGAAGCGGGGGGCAGACCAGGACCTGGGCGTGCTCCCCTGTGTTCCTCACATCACCCATTGTCCCCGCATGTTCGCATTTTCTTGCTTTACGGCTCCAGTGTACCCCGCTGCATGGATCTGCCACAGTGCGTGTGTCTCTTTTCCCCTTGAGAACGGCGCTATGTCCCTTTCTGTCTTTTGAACAAAGCTGCCATGGACATTTGTCATTTTGATGGGCTTAGGTTGTCATTTTCCTTTAGAAAGCGCTAGGCACAGAATCCTGGGTGATCAGGTAAGTGTATGTTTCATCTTCTTCACAGGCAGCTTTACAAAGGAACTTGAGCATTTTACATCCTCGCCAGCTCTTCTGTCACATCTCTCCAACATTTGATGTTGTCATTTTAGAACAGTTTCAGCTATGAATACCAGCTGTGAGGGAGTATTTCGGTACAAGTTCATTTGCATTTCCCTCACAACTAATAAAGCTGAACATTTTCTCATGTGCTCAGTGACCACTACTGTATTTTTCCAAGTGTCTAGTGAAGATTTTCTTCCATTTATTAGTGAATTTTAAAATCTTTTTATTATTGGTTCCATATGTTTTCTTTACATCTTCTGGGTACATTTTTCAGTTGGAACTTACATTCCCTCCTGTTCTCTGATTTGCCTATTTAACTCCTTAAAGATGTCTTTTGTGGTTATGTCTTTTATCTCCAAAAAACCCTTTACTTAGCCAAATACAAAGCCACTAAAACATGAAAATGTTTTATTTTCTTCTAAAATTTTATTATTTTAGCTTTTCCACTCATGGTTCATCTTGCAAGGTGCTTTGTAAGTGGCATGCAGAGCTCAGCTGCTCTGCTTGTTTCCCAAAGGTTCTTTGTTTTATTGAGCTGCTTTGTGGCCTCTGGAGCACATTGATAGCAGATATATTCTGCCATCTGATTCCTGACTTCAGGTTCTGTTGATCTAATGTTCTCTCATCACTGAATTTCCTAGTTACTTTCATCAAAGCAGTTTTTAGTAAGTCTTAGCATCTTTCAAGCAATAAGTGATAAATCTTGAAAAAGTCTCTATTTTTAAAATTGTTGTCAAGTTAAGTTTGTCTATTCTGCACCTCCATGTAAGAAGGAACATTTCCATTTCTGTAAGAAAAGCAGTTAGTGTTTTGCTGGAATTGATATAAACTGTAGTAGCTTTGTGTAGCTGCAAAAACTAATTGCCATAAAGGCAGCGGCTTAAACAATCAAAATGCACCACCTTGCACACCTGGAGCTACGTCAGTGCCTGAGCTAATGTCAGGGTGGGTGAGTGCCAGGTTCTCCTCGTTCGCAGGGGCAAACCCGGCTTTGGCTTGCAGAGTTTGCCCACACTGCCCTCTTCTTTATCTCTTGAGAAGCAAAAGTGCACCCCTGGGATCCCTGTTCAAAGTCACCCTCCTCTGACTCTCAGCCAAGAATGGGTTTCTGCTTCTGATGGGACCCAGAGGATTACATGGTCCCAGAAGGATGAACCAAGAAAATTTTCTCAAACCATGATCCTAAACCTAAGCCAAAAAGTTCTTCAGCTTCGAAAGGCAAGGCCAGCGCAGGTCCCAGGGTTTACAGCATGACATGTCTGGAATCACAGGGCTGGGTTCCCAGGGACCTTAGCGATATCTAAGGTTCCGTCTCAGTGAGATGCATCCACCCACTCTCAGTGGTCACAGCACGTGTGTGCAGTGCTCAGCACAGAGATCTTGCACAAGACTTGTTATATGGATCATGTAATACTGTGTGCTTGTACTGCTACTGTGAGCAACCTGGATCATTCCTTGTATGCTTTTGTACTGTTACTGTGAGAAAATTCACTGAATAATTTTAATTTTTAAAAATTACTTGGAGATTCTTTTAGAATTTTTATACTTTTTCCTTTTGGTATTTCATTTCTATGTCTTGCTTTATTATGCTGACTCACATGGGACTGGCTTCATCAACATTTTTTCTCTTTTTATAATATTTTCTGTGGCATTCTTTACCCCTTCTGGGTGTCCTGTTCAAAGATCCTAAAATATCAATTATCAATTGATGTCAGATATCAAATATCAATTTGGTCAGTATTCATGCTATAAAACTTCCTAGGCTTCACTTGTGTACCACCCCCATTGGCAAATGTCCCTCAGGTTTGCTCAAATTAATGTTAGGTTTTGCCGAATACAAATTATTTCAGGAATACACATTTTTACAGCAGGATCTGATAATTGGAAGCTTATTTTGATTTTCAAGTATACAGTTTACTAGTACTAAAGAAAGAAATGTTCTTTTGAAGTCTGAAAGGTAAAAATTATGTAGCATATTCTCAGAATATTAAAATAGTTTCAAGCCAGAATTTTGTTTTATATTAGGGATGTTAGAGAGCCCGTGTTTTTCAAACCACAGGGAAGGAAGGAAGGAAAGAGGGAATGACAGAGGGACAGAGCTAGGAGAAATGAAGGAAAAAATATAAGGAAAACCAACAATTGGGTAAGATTGATTTTGTTTTCCACAAGTTAAAAAGAATGCAGCAAACAAAAAAGATTTTACCCTTTTAAAAATCTCATAATTTAATAATTATGTTGTACTTCTATGTCCAACTTGGTGAGTCTGCCTACAACCTTCTCTCTCTAAATGTTAAATGCAGAAATCATTTAAGTAATAAAAGCAAAATGCATTCTCCATGAAAAGCTCTGACATTAAAAGTGGTTTCATTTTATTTTGAGCCCATAAAAATAAACACTCGTGTGGAATGAGGATCTTTTCCCACAGGGGAATTCTTTTCTGACTGTAAAATCAGTATTTCCCATGAGCTCCAGTTAGAAGTCAGAGAAGCAGAACTGCAGGAGGCTGGCTGCGCTGGTTCCTGTTTGCTCACCCTGGACCACCTATGTGCACCTCACCAGAGACCACAGGCAGGAAAATCATCTCCAGCACCAAGGAGACTTGAGAAGCAGTCAGAAGGCGTGATGCAATGCACTCACATGTGAGTGCACCGTCCTGTGTGTATGTTTGTGCATGTACACATGTGTTGGTATAAAAAAGGGAACAGTAAATAGCTGAAATTTAAATTCCTGGCCACAGACTTTACTCATTTTTTTAGATACTTCTATTTCAGTTCAATTAAATTTAGCAAGTTAATTCTTTGATAGGCACTTCAGGTATCTCTTTAAAAATTTTAAAAGTAGCAATGAGCAGCGGAACTAACATTTACCCTGGCTCAGATGCTCAGAGGTTTTTAGGTTCACTGCATGAGGGGAAATTACACTGCTGTGGATCCCCAGGAAACCCAAAGCTGTGGCCCTTGTGCCTCCACATGCCCATACTCAGCACACCTGTAATCCCACAGTGGGAGGCTGAGGCAGGAGAATAGTTGTGAGTTCAAGACCAGCCTGGGCTACAAAGTGAGCTCAAGGCCAGCCTGTACTGCATGGTGAGACCCTGTCTCAAAAAGACAACAACAACAACAAAAACAAAATAGTGGGGTGAGGAAAAAAAATACAATGGGTGAATTAAGCCAGGGCCCTGCGACTTGGGGACTTACCAAGTGTGCTATGGAGTCATAGCTAACCTCACAGCCTGGAGAGGAAATCACACCAAGGCGACACAGTGTGATTGTGTGTGCAGGAGGATGACTGTGGCCACTGTGCTGAAACCAGACAGGGAGGACAGTGCAGCCTGGTAGGGACACCAGCGTGGCCCAGGGCGGATCTGGGGATGCACAGAGCAGTCCACAGCGATTTCTTCTCAAGCAGCTCAAACCACCCCGGGGGTAGGAGTCTCCAGACCCAGGGTCAGGGGAACGGCAGGAAGAGGTAGGAAAGCAGGTGGTCACCTGCTCTGTGTGAATGAATGACGCTGACGGATTGGTTAGACACAGATCGGGGTAGGGGACAGACGATCGTGTCCCTTTTCACCAGCGGAGTTTGAGGGAACGCCTGGGGGAGGGGCACGCATGGTCCAGAACTAGGGAGGAAATGGAGCTGCATCTCCATCCTGCCCCCAGGGGAGCGAGGCCCTGGAGCAGGGTGACCGGATTAACATCGCTGAATGTGTACCCGGAACGCGCTGGGAAGAGAGACCTTCCTGTCTCACCCGGCACACACGCAAAATCAGAAAAAGAGAAAAGTCAGGTGATAGATACAGTAATTAAGAGTGTCGTGATCACTTAACAAATTGTATATGTAAGGACATATCAGATGGTATGCCTTACATATATATATATAATTCATGTGTCAATTATCACTGAATGAAATTGTCAATAAAAAAAAGAACTAACTAAGATCTTGGAAAGAGGATGGTATCCAGGTGCAGGAACCCCCTGGAGGTAGGAACCTTTGATGGGATGGAACTTGTTTCCCCACCCACAGGGAAGGCAAATGCAGACCCACTGGTTCCAAAATCCTAGATTAGAGACAGGTGGTGGCCTGTGTAGACGCTCCCTCCCTGGTTCAGACTCTCCCCTGGAGTACACCAGGTGAGGTCAGCTAAACAATCCCAATCCTTGGAGACTTGCTTCCCACAGGGGTGGCTGGGGAGAAGGGGACAAGCATAATCAGTCCCCAGTGGATCTATCCCACGCCCGGGAGACTCTTGTGCTCTGGAGATTCCCTTGCCACACCCAGAGCTGAGGGGCTGCCCCGCCCAGGGAACCCCCTTCCTCCAGCAACCAGTGGGCCAGAGGCAGCAGACGAAGTAGACAGACCGTCACTGGAACCACAGTCCACAAAAGGAGGCCAGGACCCACACGTGAAACCTGGACACACGACTGCTTACTGCCAAAGACTCACACAACACCAAGGCTGACTGCAATCCCACAGTGACCAAGAAAAATTAAAACCACCGGTTACATCAAGATCAGGAAATCACAGCCTAAAGAGAGATGATGAGCTGACATAGACAGAGGGGTGACTCATCAGAATCCCTCCACAAGGGACCACAAATTCTCTTGAAATGGATAAAAAATATTTATCAAAGAAACTGAAGTTATAATAAAGAACCAAGTGGAGATCGCAGAAGTGAAAATACCAACAAAATATGTCAACTCATGTGAACTATCGAATTTGACTTGCAACCAGATAAACCAAAACTCCTCCACTAGTGTCTCATAAAAGAATTCAATCTGTTCAGGGAAAATAATGATTTCTTTACTGTAGAGAGCTTTTCTGATCTAGTCTTATGAAAATGGTTAAAAGACAGAAAGAGTGAGAAATTAGGCCTTAATTCCTTCACATTACGTCAGCACTCTGTCTCCCTCCCTCCCTCTGTCCTCCCTCCCTCCCTTGCTCTGCAGGAGGGACAGTGCCAGGTGCTCTGCCACTGAGCTGGACACCCATCCGGTGGGCACATCCTAACAAGCAGCCCCATCCTTCCAGACTTATTCTTCCCAGAAGCACTCCCTGGATGCAGCGGGAGCCTTTGCTGATTAGCGTTTCATCAGAAAAGCCAGTGGGCTGGGTTCTCCTAAAACACGTGGTCTGCAGCATGTGCAGCTCTGGAGTTTTTACTGCTAACAGTGCTCCCTACCCAGGGTGTCCTGTTTGCCGCTTTTCTGGGCAAGGAGACTGGTGTGTGGACAGTGTCCTGATGCCCCGGTCTGGGATCCACTGTGTCCACCGAGATGAGGTGTTGGAGCTCCAGACCCAAGTTTTAGCTGCCTGCAGCCTAACCACAGAACCAGTCCATGTAGTCACAGCCCCTCAGCCTGTTGCCTGTGTTTATGGGATTAATCACTGTTACAGGCATTGTTCACAAAGCAAGTATGTCCTTACTGGTCTTCCCAATGTGTGTTTTTTTAAAGATATATATAGATATAGATATAGATATAGATATAGATATAGATATAGATATAGATGTAGATGTAGATCTAGATGTAGATCTAGATGTAGATGTAGATATAGATAGACATATAGACATATATATATATATATATATATACCTACATATAAAGTGCTTGACTTTCATGTCAAGCATTTTATATATGCAAGTACCTTTAAGTATTTCAGCAATTGTGACCGACATGTTGCACACTGCTTAGTAACAAAGACACTAAATTTACTCTAAATTTGCTGGGTATTTTTACCCCCAAACTATTTTGAAATCAATTTAGTTTATATTTCGGAGCATCCATAAAATGGTTGTTGTTTATACTGTCCCTAAGACTCTAACAGACTAGTATCCCTATTTTAGAACTATAATTTTGATCCTAATGCATTTTTGGAAACACTGTCATGCGCTCCCATGTAAATCTTGTGAGTGCCGTGTGTTGTTTCCTCCGCAGGATGAGAGGGACCCAGTGAGAAACTGATTGCAAATAGCTACAGCGGAAAATCTGCTGGGAGAAATCTGCTGCCCATCCGTCAGCAGATCTGAAATGAAATGCAATTCATAGAAAAAATAGAACATGAAATGTAATCTTAAAATGAAATGCAATTCATAGAAAAAAATAGAACATAAAATGTAATCCTGTTTTAATCTATTCACTGTAGAAAACAAACAGAATTGTGATAGACTTGCGAAACTGGCTTGCGTTACATTCAGGAAAGCGTATTAGCACTCTCCTGTGAAGAATGCTTCTAGATTTTGATGATTTTTGCAGAAATTTTGACTGAATTATGCAAAGTTGTGAGGAATGCACATTTTTGTGTGCCCTTGTAAAAGTAAATATTATTAATTACTTAAACATTTGTACTGTAAAGAGACGCCATTAAAATTCAGAGTACCCGATGATTACTATGTAACTCAGAGAACAGCAACAATTCAATACGAAATTATTCACTGGTGACAAGACGATTTCATAGACGTGATCTAGAAACTCCTTTTACCTGGCCGTACTTGGCTGCCAGGTGCAGAGGCGTCCAGTACTGGTTGTCCGGGACGTTGAGGTCTCCGCCGTGCTCCAGCAGAAGCGAGGCCACCTCCTTGTAGCCACTGGCGCACGCCATGTGCAGCTGCAACCAAAAACATGCTGCTGTTGGACTTCGCAGAAAACACAGCGGGGTTGGCGGGACGCAGTCAGTGGTTCACAGAGGGGCTTCATGAAGGAGTGGCTCTCAAGTAGCATCAGATAAAAGAACATATATATCATTTTTTGATTGATCATTATCATTCTTTAAAAGAAATTACGAATTATTGAAACATATTAATTATTATTTCCCCTCTGACTCTGAGAGTCTGTAATTCCTGCCCTCTCCCACTCTCCACTGGGATCCGAATATTTAAAAATACAAAATGTAATAATTCACCATTTCCCTATTTCCTGCCCACAGGCCAAAGAATTGTTAAGCAGCTTTAATATTTCAGGAAATTCAAAGACAGATGCAAAGCCCAAGCTGTGACCCATGGCTCACTTCTGTTTGCATGGAACGTGCCTGGCCCAGGGCAGGGATGGGGGTGAGCTTCAGGTTGACCACGGTCACTTGCGTTCAGCGCTCTGCTTCGTGTCTTCAGTGGACACTGAAGTTCAGAGATGAGGCTGTAGGGTCCACAGCAATGAGATCAAACGCAGAGCACTGGTTTTGTCTTTACATTTCAAAGTGGGGGAATTCCATTTCTAAGGCAGCAGCGCTTTTTTCTAAGTAAACTCTCAAATGATTATCACACTCAAATTAAATGAGGTTACTAAATAAGTATGTGATTCATTTCATAGACATGATAAAGAATACACTGTCATGAAAGGAAAAAGAAACGGCTACCTTAAAGTCGTAAGACCAGTGACATCTAGGTTTGTTAGCAAAGGCTTTTACAGCTTTTTATTATATAGAAGTATTTATTAAGTATATGCAGTGATGACATTTAGCAGAAAAGTTATTTTCCTGCCTTCGGACTTACGCTCTTCATTCTACAGTGTAAATGTACTTTATTATTTCTTGCACCTGCAACTTCATTGGAACAACAAACAATTTACCTAATTTAAAGCAAACACATAGCTAGATGCCAAATTTCAAACAGATCTTCCCACAGCTTATATTCAGATTTCATTCTCTTCATATTCTAGCAAGCAACACCAAGAATAATCCATACACAAGTATTTTAGAAATCTTATCTATTTTTCCTCCTAGAAAACTATTGGTCTCACTTCTAAATCTGCTCACTCACTGCTAAATTTGTCCAAGTAATCAGCAAGTGCCAAACAGATCAGGCTGCTGTGCTGTATGCAGTCACATCTGGATTTCAGAGGACTTTAAATTTCAGTGTGAAACGGAATCCACACAGCTGAGTCAAGATGAACCAGTGAGTTCTAGGGTGTGTCGACAGTGGCAATGATGCCAGCTTCAAGCCCTGGAGGAGGAGGGATTCTTCCCTGTAACAGAACCAGGTCCCACCCCTTGGAAACACATCTAGATCTAGCCTTGTGCTTGACTAAAGAGCAAAGGCGAGAGGAGAAGCTGCCCCTGACACCGGCTGCCTGCACTATCTCAGGCTGGAAAGTGTCATTCTGGGTCCTTGAAAGGATGGGAAGGGAGTGAGGGAGAAGGCAGGAGGGAGGGAGAAGAAAGTCCAGGGGGTCCGGATGCCCAGTGCACATGGACCAGCTGCCCCATGATGTGGGTGCGCATATATTTTGCAAAAATATAGGGATGAAAAACTGTGAAAAGAATGAAAACCTCAGAACAACAACAGCATCGTTTCGTGGAATAGGCTCCCTTTGCCACTCCCTCAGCGCACCATGTCTGGAGCAGAGCCTCCACTTGGGTTTTACCGACAAGCGACCTCTGAATCGTAAGCCAATGGCTGGACTCCGAGGGTGCAGTGTCTTGTCACTGAGAACGCACTTGGATTGGTTTAAGGACATAAAAATTCAAGTCTGGTTTCTGAAATGAAGTTTACTTGTTTCATCTGTGTGGACTGGCCGGAAGGGGTCGGATGCCCACATGTGAAGCACTGGTCACTACGGGGTGTCCCAGAATGTTTCGTGCCTGCAGGTCCAGGGAGACACGGGGGTGTGACTGCAGCACAGTTCCTATGACCCGAATCTGGAAGTCACCTACTCAGCAGCTGCAAAGGTAAGGACCCGAGGTGGCCCCGTACAGATGACCACTATGGTCTCACCTCATTTTTTCACATTTTGTGACATGTGAGTACAGCTGCCGCCCTGATTTGACCGATGGAGAAACTGTGGCTTGGGAATTTAGGCACACAGCCTAAGCAGGTCGGACCCGAGACCACAGGTTTCTGCTGTGCCCATTCTCAGGTTTTGAACGGCACACCGTGGGCACAAATGTAGCCAGGTCAGGGGTGGCGCTGCATGGGAATGCTCCCGGCCTTCCTGCATGGTCACTCCAGCAGCTGTTTTAACGTACAGCTTTCTTCCTCCTGCCAAGCGCCCTGCCCGCCCACCTTCCTCTTGTGTTCTGGCCCAGAGCGGAGGATGTGCCGTATATATACCACCACTTCCGTCCTCCCTGAGCTTATAGCCAGTGGGCACAGGCGCGGTTGCTGAGTGTGGCTTCTGGCCTCCTGGCCTGTGCTGCTGCCCTACTTGGGACCCGGTACTCATCCCACGTGGGAGCACAGGAAGTCTCAGCCCCATGTCTGGGGATCTGGAGTCCACTGGGGCAGGGTCTGCCCAGGAGTGGGTGCTGGCCGAGGATGGCCGCTGGGCCCTTAGGACATCTGTGCTCATGATGCCAAAGTGGCCAAGTTCTTACTGCAGCAGGACAAAGCCCATCACTCTGGGCCTATTTCACAACTCTGCCCTGTAACAGTAGCTATAGACCACAGGTTCTTTCCCAAAGTTACAAGTTGTAAATTTCTTTCCCCAAACACATGCCACATTTATTTAAAAACTTTATTCCTGAACAGTAGTTACAAAAAGAAGCCCCAATGATGGTCATCTGTTTAATGCTGCTTCTCTGATGAGCCTCTGCTCAGGACTGGGTTTAACCAACAGGGCTCCAGGGCTCACAGAAGCCCATGGCCCTGCCCAGACCCTCTGGCCCGACATACGTCTGTCTACTCAATAGGAGCCCAGGGATATTTTTCTAATTTCTACATGTAAAGTAGTATGGATTTATTTTTCAGAGTTTACAAGATGTGTAAGGCATAGAAAGACTTTTAAAATACTGATAATTGTATTTCCTGATAACTGCTTTCCGTATTCAGCTCAGCAGCTGAGTACCCCACTTATTGTACAAAAACGAAAACCTTTGTGTACCTCCCCATCTAAAACTTATTTTATTCTACCAGAATGTTTCTCATGCTCTCAGCCACACGAAGGCTGACTCTAACTCCAAGCTCCTGTGCACTCACTGGTCCCTTAGGTAGCAGAGGAGAGATTTACACCCAGGGCCTCCAGGGCCTGCCAACCCCACAGCGTGGCACTGTCACTATCCATGTGAAGAGGAGTAAGGAGGGTTAAAGGTGACGGAGGAACCCCTAGAAACCAATGTGCGCCCCAGCCTGGAGTCGGGGCCCCAGGATGGGCATGAGGCTGTCCGGTCCCTGCACCGAGGACGGTCCCTTCTCTCCCTGGAGCTTTAGGAAAGCTCACACATGGTCATGCACACACACTGTATCTAGCCCAACTCTTCATCACTGGGGATTTCTTTGTTCTCCACTTTTTTGATAGCATAGAAGTGTGTCTTTATTTGATGGTCCTTACACATGCTTTGTCTCCATCACTTTCCCTGATACCCACAGCTCAAGGGAGGAGAAGTTCGTCTTTTGGCATATGGTTCAGTCCAGAGCAGTCTGACTCCCAGGTGGGGTGGCAGGGTGGGAGAGCAGGGCTCACCTCTCGGAGGCCAGGAGCAGAGCATGAAGGGAAAAGCTGGGGAGAGAGGTGAACCCTTCGGGGTCACATCCCCTGGGACTTCCTCTTCACACCAGACCCGCCCCTGACACCAAGTCAGTGCTAAGCACCCATAAGGAAATCACCCCCAGTCTCAACTGCGAGCGCACGAGGCTGTCCGGAGACATCTACCTATAAACTACAGCAGGCCTCTCAACTGCTTCCCTCTGCCACCTTCTAGAAATGGAGCCACAACACTCACGTAACACTTTTTCAAGTTCTGAGCTCCAGAAAGCTTACGCCAACTCCCACTCCAGCCAGCAGAGGCCAAGACAGCCCGTGCTCAGCGACCCTTGGCCCTTCCGGTCCCACCATTATTCACTCCTAATGTGCCTGTGAGTAAATGCACATTCACTTAGCTCCTGATAATGGTGCTTTCATACATTTATTGATGGCTGTATTTTTATTTTGTGACTTGTCTCTCATTATTGAATCTTCTATTGAGAGATAGCTATTTTGATTAATTTTTATGAACTCCGTATAACTGGAAGATATTAAAACTTTGAAAAACTGTTTGAAAATACTATTCCTGGCTTATTCTCTCTTATTTTTGTTCCCTGTTTCATAGAAAATGCTTGTTTCAGTTTTTGCTATAGTAAGTGATGTCACCATGTTCCTCCTGTGCTTTCTCTTCTGGGATTGATCTTGGTGTTAGAAGGGCCTTTGCCACCAGGCTTGTGCTTTCTACATGTATAACTTGAAAATGAGGATTGTTTTTAAGTTATTCTTGTATTTTATGCATCTGTTTTATATATATATATATATATATATATATATATATATATATATATATATATATATATAAAAATCTAGGTGCAAAATTTAAAGCATCTCCCCACTGAATCTGTTCTCACTTAAGGTGTGTGAGCCCTGGCATTCTGAACTGGCAGAGCAGCTGAGACAGATGTATTTGCATGAAAACTGTTAGGAGCTGTTTTAGTTACTTTTCTCTCACTGCTAAGACAAAACACCTGACACCCACAGTTAAAGGGGCAAAGGTTGATTTAGCTCACAGTTTGTAGAGGCTTTAGTCTATAGTTAGCTCCAAGGTAGGGTGGCATGGCAGAGGGGCGAATGTCTAAGGCAGTGGAAGACAGCAAAAGCAGCAAGAGAGAGGGAGGGAGAGAGACAGAAAGAGACAGAGACAGAGAGACAGAAAAGAAGAGAGACAGAGAGAAGGAGAGAGACAGAGAGGAGAGAGACATAGAGAAGAAGAGAGACAGAGAGAAGGAGAGAGACAGAGAGAAGAAGAGAGACAGAGAGAAGGAGAGAGACAGAGAGAAGAGAGACAGAGAGAAGGAGAGAGACAGAGAGAAGGAGAGAGACAGAGAGAAGAAGAGAGACAGAGAGAGGGAGAGAGACAGAGAGCACCTCTTTCCCTCCCTACATAGTGTGCAGGCTGCCCGCCCTAGGCGGTGTAGCACTCACTCCCATAATCCCTGCACTGGACCAGGAATCCATCACAAACGCTAGATTCAGCTACCTCTGAAAAGGACTCTCACCCATGCGAGGTTCTGAGGGCCATCCAGACACAGACCATCACAGGAGTTAATGAACATCACTCTTGAGGAATAAATAGCCACCAGGTACCTTTGGAGTTGGGCATTTTCAGTATTTTATTGGAGCAGACACCCTCACCTCTACATTGAGACTGTTTCATGATAATGATCATACAGTTACAATTCCCCAAAATTGACCAGAAAACTGCTAACACTGGCTAAGTATACTCAGAAATCAGGAATGGACCAGCACTACTGAAATAAAAAAGGGACCATCAGTGTAAGTGCTTCCTATTTGCATCTTCTGGGTCATTGTTTCCCCACAAGCTGGCAGTGGCTGGCAGCAGCCAGAAGGGACCCATCAGGTTCTGTGGTCCAGCAGTAAAGAGTCGGTGTCTTACTGGCATAAACGTAAGTGACGTTTTCAAAAAGAATTTACACACTCAAACTCAGGAACTTACCTTCATATGCTGTGGTACATGGCATTTAAAATTTATTGCTTTTTCTGGGGCTTTTATTTATATTTCAGAAGCATATTTGTCTAAATCAAAAGATCTTTTCAAAACATCTGCATTATACTTGGTTATTTAGTTGAACATTCTAATGATAAGGAAAAGGCAACATAAAAACCCCTTTGCTAGCAGCGCATTCCCTGGAGTCTTTTGTTGGTAGTTTCATCTTGTGCTCACAATTTAACAGCTCAAGAAATTATGGCTAATTTTAAATCACAACTGACAATACAGCCCAGAAACTGGAAATCAATCTGCAAAGAAAAGTATTTCTTATCTTTATTCCTAAAAATAGACAGAAAATACAATACAGCTATATACCTGAAAATAAGGAAAATGCTAGCAATTATGCTAATTAACATAAGTAGATACGATTCAGAGGTAAGAATCAAAGCCAAGCCCTGCTTGTTAAATGCTGTGATCTTCGAGAGACTGTTCCTGGCTCCTGCCCGTTGTTACAGTCTGGTTAGAAGCTCAGAGGTGATCCCCACAATGCTGAGTTGCTATGGAGCAGTCATTTGTGGCTTCTGTGCTCACCATTTAGTAAAAATATAAAGCTCACAAGCAATGTCAGCACTGAAGATGATTGAAAATGAGAGTAATTTACTGCTTTTGTTGGTCCTTAGAATAGCTGCTCCACTGCGGTATTCAGGTGTCCTGGCAGTCACTGGTGCATGCAAGCTACTTGCAGTTAGCCCTTTCTGTTAAAAAGTAGAAAGCTGCTGTATTTTCTGGGACACAGAAGCAAAGGCTCCACTGCGCTTCTGTCACATGTCAGGCATTAATTTATTACATACAAAATGTGGAGCTACTAATTAGCTCATAACTTATCTCCTCCTAATCCTATCAATCTACCAACACTCGTTTCCAAGACACAGGAACTCTAAGGGACAGACTCCAGATCCGGGTACCACTGTGACTGCCTGCTGTCTCCGCAGTGCTTCCTCCTTCCCACAGCTAGGGGTCTAGGACCTGCTTCTCTCGGTGTCCTTCCAGCCTTGGTGCCTGCGTCTCCTCCTCCTTCTAGATTTGCCTCTTCTCCTCGCCTCCCCAGCTTACCTGGAGTCCTCCTTTGTCAACTAGGTAACTTCTTCTAGTATCAAGAATGCCAATGTCACGCCTGTGTGCCTGTTCCCAAACTCTTCTACAGCCCAGATTTTCCCTGAATCCCAGATTCCTGGCCAACCACAAGCTCACCAGCACCATTCGAGTGGCTACCAGGCCCTTAAGCTTGACCTTTCCAAAATGGGTCTGATTTTCCAAACACTGTGCCTGTTTTCTTGTCAGCCTCCTCTATGTCCTCTGATGTCACCTGCATCACACTGGTGGGTCAAGCTGAAAGTACCTGGAATCATCTGGAAGCCTTCTCTTTATCTGCTACCTTACACTCATTGGCAAGCTCCCTTGAGCCATTTCATGAAATATTCTGAATTTTACTGCTGCCCGCCAGCCCCCGGCTCCACTGTCTGAGCCACACTGGGATTCCCTAGATACAGTGGTGAAGCCCAATTGTCAGTATGATGGGCTAGGAAGCCATGGAGTGGATTAGTCAAACACATGTTGGGGTGAGTCTGTGTGGGTCATGGATTTGTGACCTTGGGTCTGCTTCCGGTTCCTGGTCCCTTCCTGTCTGGTGCTGTCCCCCTGCTCTGCTTCCGATCACCATGAAATGAGCCACTTTGCTCCACCAGGCCTTCAGCCATGATGCTCCTGCTTTAGAGCCAGCTGACCATGGACTGAGCCCCCTGAAAACATGAGCCAAACTAAACCTCCCCTCTGCTAAGCTACAGGGACTGATGATCTCCAAGTTACAGGCTCCAAATCCACACACAGATTTTTTCACTTGCTTGCTCTCTCGGCAGCATGTGGGAAAGCTGAAAATTGCTGGAAAAACCACTCCCCTGATCTTCCAGCTTCCCACTGCCCCTTAGGTCCTGGCCATCCTCTACACACAGCTGGAGCAAGTGATCCTTCTAAACCCGAGGTGTCTGTCCTGTCTTCTCAGCCCACTCAGAGCAGCAGTCAGAGGTCCAAGGAGGCTGTGCAGTACGGGCCTGCTCCCCTCTCTCTCTGCCTACCAGGCACCAGCCACATGGGCCTCAGGACCTTTCCAGCTGGTACCTTGGTTGGAGCCACAGAACTAGTGCCCCTCTCCTTTGGTCAGGACTCTATGCTGCCCTGGTCTGCTGGAGCTCCCATCACCAGCAACACATCCTGCCTGGCTTGGCTTTGTTTTCCTTTGCAGTTTTTGTTATTAATATTATCAGACCTGCTCATTTACAGTGACCTTACCCTTCTTCCTAATCCAATCGTGGCTCTGTGACAAGGAATCTTCACAGTTTAGTTTGATACTTTGTTTCCAGCATGTGGTACATGAAGATTCTTCAGCAAGTTAATTACAGTCCTTTGCCCCCTGGGATCAGGTATTTTTCCAATGCACTCTAAACACAGCTTGTGTTCCTTTCTAATAACTCACAGCTGTATTGCTAAAGATTTCTGAAGTTTATAAAGTCATAAATATTGAATTTGGAAGACTTAAATTTATAACATTATAACTTTAAAAAATTTTATAAATTTAAAATTATACATTTTATACAATGATAAAATTGTAAAATACTGTTAAATATATGTTAAACACTGCATGAAATCTACATTTTTAAACATCACTATTTAGAAAGGGGTTCCATCTAGTGGTCACCAGGTAGTGAATCTCCATTTCAGAAACTTAAACTTGTGTCAGGAGGACTCCCCTCAGCCTGCTCCCTCCCCTGGGTCCAGCCTCACGCCCTTTCCCTTTCCGCAGCAGACACGGTGTCCCACATGCCGCGGAGTCATCGCTCTGCTCCAAACCTCCTGGCTCCTGTGTCTGACCTCACTGGCTCTCAATGCTCTTCCCTCCGGGGCTTAGCGCGTTACTTCCTGCTGTGATTCATTTTCAGTTTCAAGGGCAATAGGCATAAAGTGACTGTGATGCCAGTATCGATTATGTGAAAGTGATTCCACATTGAATCGGCCTATTTTTAACTTAGTACAACTGGTCTTGAGACTAACAGAAATGTCATGAGTGGAATTTGCTCGAATTGAACTGGATCAGCTTCAAAAGTAACCCAGTTTGTTTTGCTTAAAACTAAAATGAAAGCCTTTTCCTGTAATTCACATCGCAGAGTTCATGCTGACAAAATAACATGCAAAATTATTTTAAACGTGTAGGAAAAACATGTGTGAGAGAGGCTTGGAGGAAACACATGAACACACATGCCTGGGTCCTTTCCAGGTGGTAGTAAAAGCACTTTGTACTTTCTTTTCTACAGATTTTGTTTTCTAAAATTTCTATAATAAACATAAATTGCTTTGTATAATAAAAAATCCCATGTTATTTAACTGTGAATTGTATTCAGCTCTAGACTTTACAGACAGCTTGAGAACAGTTCTCGAGTCAGGAATGTGGACTCACCAGAGTGACCCCTTCCTCGTTTTTCTCATTAACGTTTCCTCCCGACGACAGGAAGTGCCGGACGTCGGTCAGCATGCTCATGGGCCGCTGAAGCTTCAGCTGGCGCAGTGAGGCCAGATCCACACCTGGGGGGAAAGAAACTTTCAGAACGAAGCAGAGACGCGGCCTCGCTGCTCTTCCCCAAGACTGGCTTTGCAGCTCGGCTTCGCTCTGCACCGGAATGCTAAGCCCGCGGATCCTTCCTCCTGTGTGCTGTGCACACCATTTCTAATAGATTTTAATCTGTACTGGGAGAAAAGTTAATCACTCGTTACAGCCCAGAGCTAAGACGGGATGGATGCCTTACACACGGCAAGCTGGCCAGGAATGTCTGATTTAATATAAAATACCAAAACACCCCGCCCGGAGTATTTTATACTTAGATTAAATTTTAAAACACTAACAAGATATGAGTTTTGTTCTCTAAGATTTTTCTGGTTCAAGTAGCTACTCCTAAAAGCAATTTGGTATCCTAGAATTTAAAAATAAATGACTTTAATAAAAAAACCGATTAACAAAAATCTTAATACTATCTACATGTTAGTTAATAAATTAGTGTACCTATGTCAATGTCTTAGATCTGATAAATAGCGATGTGACATTAGCATTAGCAGGAGCCCGAACAGTACTGAGGACCCCTCTATTACTGTCTGTGAGATTCCCCGCACAGCTAACATGCCTTCTAAATTACTTTTTAAAGGATGTGCCAACTAACCTTCATGACCATTCACGCTTCGAAGACAATGAACACTGAGTCAAACCCCATGCGTCAGTCTTTCTTAGCGTAGGACCATCGTGCATGCTAGAAAAATCTGTACCTGTTCATCACACTTCAGCCGCACGTGTTTCACAGGAAGTGGATGACATGGCAGTGATTGTCTCTGCACTTAGCTATCTCCAGGCCCTAGCTTTGGTTCCAGGGCAAGGTAGGCATTTACTGAAGAGAATAATCCACCTACTCCCAAGGGCAGTGTGTGGACGATGGTGGCGAGGGCAGGGACAGGGTCGCTGGGCCCGAGGATGTCCGCGGCGGTGCTGACGGCGGTGCTGATGGTGGTGCTGAGGGGGGTGGTGGTGGTGGGTTAAGGGGCATGGGGATGACATCCGGGGGGCTGGGGCTGGGGCTCGGGATGATGGTGACAGTGACTATAATGATCACAATGGGGTGAGGGGACAGAGATGCGAGTGGTGGCTGTGTTAGTGGGACAGGGACCGGGATGGTGGTGTGAGACTGCGGTGGGAGTAAGATGGTGGTTTCCACGTGGGTGAAGGTGGTAATGATGGTGGTGAGGGACTCCCCCTCCCATCAGCCTTTGCTGTGAGCCGGCTGCTCCTCGGGGCACTTTCTGTCTCACGTCCCATGGATGGCTGGCTGCAGACCTGGACCGCAAGCCTGGCACAGCAGACCAAGCGCAGTCCCGAGTAACATTCCGGATGTGCCCGCTGGGGTTTGCCACCTCAGGCTGACTTTGGGGAGGTCCTTTCACCTCTCTGGGCTTCAGTGTCCCCAGCAGGTTGAATAAGAACACAGGGCCACAGTGGTGAAGCTACAGTTCATAGCTGAAGGCCTCTCTCCCGGGAAGAGCAAGTCTCACACCTCTCTGCCATGGTCTTGCCTTAGGGTCCCCACACCGGCTCGCCACGGCTCACTCTGCACCCGGGTGGCTGGGAACAGAGGCACTTGGAAGCCCAGCTTCCCAGGACTTCTTCTGCACAACAGGGCTGACAGTTCCCCCATGGCACCCACAGATGCCTGGATGAGTTAGAACACAGGCCCCAAATCAGCCGAGGCTGTGAGCTGCGGTTACTCCGCAGCCTCTGGAGCAAGGAGTGTATGCTGAGGGCTGAAAACTAAAGCCCACTGGGTTTCTGAGTCACACAGGGGTCTCAGCTCTGCTCAAAGCTGATCCCTGTTAGACAAATGAATCAAGAGCCCCTCCTCCTCTCTCCACTTCAGGGCATGAGCCTTTCGAGTTCTGTTAGGAACCAGCTTCACCCGTCACTGTATCTGCATCTTGAGGGTGATAGAAATTGACCCGGGATTTGATTTTGGAAAATATCATTTCCCAGATGCCATTATTTACTTCTGCACCCAAAGCAGCAGAAGAATCTCAGGTTTCACTGTTTTATTAAGTTTTCTGACATTGCACTAATTACACACATTGTATTTATCATTCAAAAAATTATTTAAGCATGCAATTAAAATGGAATGACAAAAGCATAGCCGCTCAAAGACAAAAGGCATAAATTAAAATACAGAGGTAAAACATCGCTCACCACAAGCTCATTTATGGCTCAGTGCAGTATGAGGACCCAATTTCTAGTCTACGCGATGAAGGCATCAAGGGGAAGCATCATGAGTTTGTATGCTATTGATTTAAAACACTATTGAATCAAATGTGGTGCAAATCAAGATGTAATTTGTAGCCCAGCATGGTCCAGCACACCTGTCATCCCAAGCACTGTGGGAGGCTGAGGCAGGAAGAGCATGAGTTTGAGCCCAGCCTCGAGGACCTGGTGAGTTTGTGAGACTCTGTCTCAAAATAAAAAACTCGGAAGGGGCTGGAGAGATAACCCAGTTGAACACCCTGGGTTTAAGCCCCAATACCATAAAAAAAGAGGGAACTTTTAGATTTCCATTATATGCTTAGGAAAGAAACACAGATCTCATGTAAGAATGCCACAGAGATTCGCTTCCTGGCCAAGCTAGTTTCTTTCACTGATCGTAAATGAAATGAACCAAGATGATCACCGCACACCATAAATTCATTTTGTAGCAGATGGGCCAACTCTCATTTTCCAAGAGAAACCTGGCTTATGTCCATACTGTTTCCTGAAAACTTATTAACATAAGCCCAGATTGGATTTGTTATTTGGAGGTGAAGCTGGTATTTCTTTTTATTTAGGAATTAAGAAACAAAATAATTTACCTGAAACTCACAGGTATCCCACAGGATAGAACTGCTATGGACTACGTTTCATAATGAAATACACAGGCAAAGCTAAACTTCTGTCAATACCTCAGTCAAGCCTAACCCTCTCTCAGCCTCCCTTCACTGTTCCCTCTGTGGAATTCTGTTGAGGTCCAGCCGGCTTCTCCTCTGCATGGGGCTCTGGATGCCATTGGCAGAACGTGGCCAGCGCTAGTCTGCAAAGCTGTCACACTGTGGAGCGCCGGCTGGAGGAGGAGGAGGAGGAGGAGGAGGACGTGACGCCACCTCCCTCCCACAGCTGCCCCAGCCCCCATCTCTCCCGTGCTGCTCCCCACCCCGCTGTGACCCCCAGATCCCACAGCAAATCCAACCAAGCACAGGCGATACCCTGCCTCAAAGTAAGAAATCACAATAAAGAGCGGGGAAACAGCTCAACGCCTAAATCCTGGGTTCAATTCCCAGGGAAGGAAGGAAGGAAGGAAGGAAGGAAGGAAGGAAGGAAGGAAGGAAGGAAGGAAATAAAAGGCAGAGAGAGGAGAATGGGGAGAGAGGGCTCCTAATCTACTGGGGTGTGTGCTGCTGCTGTGAGTGTAACACCAGGTTCCCCGACTCACACAATAGCACTCCTCCTGCTGTGGTCTCCGGGGCTAAGCGGTGTCATCACCAGCGAGGTTACAGCGCATGCAGGGGTAGTGACACTTCCTAAGCTCTCAAGGAAACACAGGGTTGGGCAGATAAACTTAGGGCAGCGATTCCAGCAGTTAGAAGGATAGTCCCGCCCTCCACCCAATCCCTGCACCCCAAGCCTGGACAGTTGGCTTAGCCAATGGTCATCCTACGCAGATGGGGACACACTATCCCCTAACTGAGGGTCACCCCGGGAAGCCCACTGCAAGAATGGCATCCCAGTTAAGCTTCACGAAGCAGAAGGAAGACAGGATATCTGTGAGCCGGCTCACAAAGGCGTCCTGTGAACACCAAGGGAGGGCTGGCCCTGGGCACAATGGCCAGACTGGGGAGAAGCTGCTCCCCTAGGACAGAAAGAGCAGGTTTCAGCTACCGCAGGATCAGGGAGCCTCTGGACACAGCAGCAGGGGGTAGGAAGGGGCAGACAGGCAGGAGGGGCAGGAGGAGGACAGTGGGGTACACATGCTGCAACCCTCGCCAGTGGGGGCAGAGCGTGGAACACAGTCCGAGCTTGCGGGGATGGCGAGGGCTCCACCTCAGCCCAAGGGAAGGGAGGAAGACACAGGGGACACAGTGGTCCTAGCACTGCGGCCCAGGTCACTGATGTCTCAGAGAGAGGAGGTGATCAGGATAGACGCACAGTCCTTGCGGAGAGAGCTATGAAACAGGGGCAGCTGCCGCAGGGATGTCCCCAGCCGGTGGGCAGGGTCCAGAGCTGCCCTTCGGGAGCAGTCACAGGGCAGGGGAGGGGACAGCTTGTTTCTAGGAGGACAGTCCAGGGGAAGAGGAGGGATGGCAGGGACTGAAGTCAAGGGGCCATGGGCACTCATACTCAATGCCTCTCTTTTGCCCTGACCACCTCACTCTCTCCCCCTGGTGCCTGTTCCCCTGGGGGCCTGACGGCTTTCCTTCCCTGCCACCTGGACGCCTGGCCTGAGCCTCCCCGCACTCATCCGATTCTCTCTCAGCCCAGCACAGGTCTTGCTTTCAGCTCCAGAGGCCCAGGCAGCGAGCCGAGGTTAATTGCTGCTCCCAGTTTACAGCGCGTGCCGGTGGTGACAGCACAGTCAGAACTGTGACCGGCGATTTTCCACGTCATCAACTTGTTCAGAACACTGCTGCCCCCTCCTGCCACCTGCACCCAAAGTGACAGCAAGACAAGTATCTGACTAGGAACTTCGCGGTGCAGGGAGGACAGACGAGCTCCTCGGCCCCCCCCGTTGTAATGAGGTGCACAGAAACGCGGAGACGCACCCTGAAATTCTCACTGCGGAGTTTCAGGGACAGCTAAGGACAGCCGCCCCTGTCGTCACACTCTAAGTGGGCTGAGGAGAGCGCTGGGGAATGAATCCAATTAGACACTGTCACCAGGAGCTGGGCAGATGAGAGGCCAGCAGTGGGCAGCGGGCAGGAGGGCCAGCTGGGGACCCTGGTGCGTTAGCACACTGCAGCTGGTGCATTTGTTCCGGCAAATGTGCATCTTACAAACTGTGACAGCCATGGTGGCCACAGATTTGCTCCTCACCGTGCTGCGGGGCCAGCACCGGCCTCTCGCCGTTCCCCCCCCTTCCCTAGGTCCTGCTTATTTCGGTTAATGGTAACACTGACACTGCACATACCAGCAGTGCTTATCCGAGTACCTCAGCGAGCTGGAAAGGCTTCCTAAAGGGTGCTAACTGCAAAGCGAGATTTTCACTTTGTTTTCTGAAAAGAGATTTTTATTACTGCGTTTTTCACTAATTCAGAGTAAGAAAAGCAGGAGATAATCACAAAAAAATGTATCCTGAGCCCAAACACAGAACTGTCTTCTCCCACTTTAAAAAATGTTGCCATTCAGGAGTGGTTATTTTATTATTTTTTAAGCCATCTTGTGACACAAATGCTGTACAATTTAATGAATTTCCAGGCAAGTCTACCTCTGTGAAAATGTCAGCATGGCCTGCACCATAACTGGAACACTGCAATAATATTAATCATCATCATTATTATTTTCACAAAAGAATACTCAAAACTATTGAGCATATGAGCCAGGAGGGGTGGCACGAGACTCTGAGAAGCTGAGGCAGGAGGGCTGCAAGTTCAAGCTCAGTCTGGGCACTGTCTCAACATGAAAAATGAACCAAGGGCTGAGGCTGGATGTGTGGTACACGCCAGTAATCCTGGCACTTGGGAGGCTGAGGCAGGAAGGTTGCTGTAAGTTCAAGGCCAGTGAGCACAAAGATAGCCTGGACTACACAGCAAGAACCCTGTTTCCAAACAAAGAAACAAAACACAAATGCTGGTGATGGAGGTCAGTGCAAATGCCCTGGGTACAATCCTCAGTACCATCACTAAAAAAGGAAAAGTAGACAGTACTATGGTATTGGTAACTGTAGACACTGATATGACCAAGCTCTTTTGCAAACTCAGAGTTGTCTCCTGTCTGGGGGGTTTTGCAAAACTCCAACTCCTGGTTTCCAGAGTACGGCATCTGCCTCACGCAGGCTTCTTCCCTTTGGAAGTAACAGGATCAAACCATCTCCAACAAGGCTCAGCCAACAGGTCTTGAGGACAGCGAGTGTGCTGCCTGGCAGGAGTGATGGGGACCCAGGCTGTGGGGGCAGCACCCTGCCTGCCTCTGCCTGGACCCAGCGCCCTCCGTCACCTTCGGCACAGAAACGCCCCTGCCTTTCCGAGTGGAGACAGCTGATCGCAGCAACAGGGGGCCTCACTCTGTGGTTCTGTTTCCCCCACAGGAGGAAGGTCTTGTTTTATTTTTTCTGGTTTGTCTTTTCCTATTTGCAGACATGTTTGCGGCCTGCGGTGATTTCCTGCGCTGTGTGGAGCTGCTGCGTGCACGCGATCCTCTGAGATTCTCTCTCTGTCACCTTCCCTGCTCCTCCCCTCCTACCCCCCTCCACCTCTTGATCCCTAACTCATGGGCCAAAGAGCTGTCTTTTACTTTGTTCTCTGTTTATTTTTTAGACTTCTTGTGTCAGAGAAACCATGCAGAATGAATCAATGACGTAAAGGTTAAAGTAGAAACACTTAACCTGCTGGTAGAATAAAAAGGTCAAACTTGGAGTCATGGGCATAGGCAAGGACATTCAGAACAGAGCCCCAACTGCACAAGAAGTAACACTGAGATTCAACTAGTGGGGCTGTGTCAAATTAAACAGCAACGGAAACAAACAACAGAGTGGAGAGACAGCCTACAGTCTGGGAAACCACTCTGGCAGCCTTCCTCAGACAGAGGACTAACTCCTGACTATGGATAGAACTCCACAAGGAAAGCACCTAACCAGAAACAGGGTAACTGAAAGGGGTAAGTACTTCTTAGAAGAAGTGTAAGTGATCAGTACATATAAGGGAAAGTGTTCAACATCGCTGGCCACTAGAGAAATGTGAATTAAAACAACACTCAGATTCCATCTTGTCCCAGAAAGAACGACTGTCCCTAAGAAATCCAATATTCACAAACACCAGCAAAGCTGTGGGGAAACCGGAACCCTCCCGCACAGTTGGTGGGATGCAAACTAACACCCCAATGATAGAAGTCAGGACAGAGAGTCCTCAAAAAAGTGAAAGTAGTAGTTTCATTCAACTAGAAAGCCGTGGTGTCACCGTGGTCCGCGCACACCTGGGTGCAGAGCAGCGTATTTCCCCTCGCTGAGAGGTCTCGGGAGTACTGCCCAGTCTGTGACCCACGTCCCCATCTGTGACACACTCAGGGCTCCGCCTCACTTTTTTGGGCCAGAACCATTTGACAGCATTTGTGATTCTAAGTGTGACAGCGTGCAAGCGCCCCTGACCTAAGTCCTCCCTGACACGTTCACCAGGACCACAGCCCCAGAGAGCAGACACGGATACGACCTGACACTCATCAGCTCAGTGCTGGTTCGTGTCCCTTCCCTGCCGGGGGAGCGCAGACCATGATTACAAGCCCTGTCCTACTGATCACGGGCTTCAGAGGCCGTTAAAATGTTCTCACGCTGCTGACCTCCGCATGATTGCTGGCTTTTACAAAAAGCTGCAGTGACGAAACCAGCCATGCAGTAAAAGCACTGAAAAATGGAAGAGAAAGATATTTTACAATGTCCGTCTGAGGTCATTTTAGCAAAGCTAGAAAAATTCATATGTATTTACAATTCAAACGACTCTGTCTTCTACCTTTTTTCCCAAGGCTCCCGCCTACCGTTTTCGTCCAGATAGGCCAGCAGGATAGAGCTGGATTCAGTCCCTTCCGCGGCGTAGTCCAGCGGGACGTTCCCGTTCACATCCTGGAGCAGGGCGTTGGCCCCCGCCTAGGGGAGGAGAAGGAATGACATTGTGCACGAGGCATTAAAACACAGGGTACATCATCAAGTTCCGTGCTGTGCTGGCTGGGACAGGGCAGATGCAGCCCTGATGAGCAAAAGGAAGAAACTAGAATTATTTTTATGTATTTTAAATTTTATTTTAAAGGGGAAAACATTTCAAAACAAGATAATAGGAGAATGACATTAACTAACACATCGTGTATTGTTATCTTTAAATTAGTTACCTAGAGTACCAGGTACAGGCATTTAATTGCCCAAACAATACTAACACACAGCTTTCTTTACAGCGAAGGAAGAAACATTAATAGTATCATTATCGTATGTTGTATATATATATATATATTTCTTTTCTCTTCCTTCTGTCCTCCTTTCCCCATACCAGTTTCTCTTTCCTTTTGAACAGGTTCTTCCCATTTCACAATATCTATTGTACATTTTCGATCTTATGTACTCTGTTCTCACACTAGGGAGCCAATACAGTGTTTACACATACAAATCTGATTTATTTCACTTATGATTATGGTCTCAAGTTGCACCTTTTTACCTATAAAAGTCACCAGTTTATCCTTCTTTGTGGCTGAATAGCACTTCATCGTATAAAAATCCCACATCTTTTTTATCCATTCCTCAGTTGATGGGCATTTAGGTTGTTTCCAATAGCTGGCTATTACAATCTGTGCTGCTTTAAACCTGGGTGCTCATATATTGCTGTGGTATGATGTTTTAATTCTTCTGGGAAGATACCCAGAAGGGGAATAGCGGGTCAAATGGGACCTGCAGTCCTAGTTTTCTGAGGAACTTCCACACTGATTTCCTCAGTGGTTGCACCATTCCACACAGAGAAAGGTTTCTTCTTCCCCATACCCCTCTAGCATTTGTTACTGGTTGATATTTTGGAAATAGTCATTCTTTCTGGGGTGAGATGGGATTTTAGTGTTGTTTTATTTTGCATGTCCCGAATGACCAGTGACAGTGCACATTTTTCATATATGGATTTGCTGTATTTCATCTAAGAAGTGTGTATTCTTCTCAGATGCTCACTTTTGGATTCAGCCTTTAAATCTGAGAGGTCTGATTGTTTTGAGTTATTTATATGTTCTCAATAATAATCCTTTAAGGAACAGCTGGCAAATTTTTCTTCCATGTTATGTGTTGTCTCTTCACTCTGTTGGTGGTTTCTCTTGCTGTGTGAAAGAGTTTTACTAAGATGAGAAACATCTTAGTAACAAACAAGGTTTTGTTTCCCTAATGTCTGTCTCAGTGAGTTTTTTATTTGTGTACAGGAAAGCTACTGATTTCTGAGTGCTGAATTTGTATTCGGCTACATTGCTGAATTTATTAAATCTAGCAGTCTTTTCAGCTGACTTTTTGGAGCCTTTTATGTAGAGTATCATGTCATCTTCACATAATACTAATTTAACTTCTTCCTTTCCTGCCTTTACTCCTTTTATTTCTTCCTCTTGTCTAATTGCTCTGGCTAAAGTTCCAGGACTATGTTGAATAAGAGTGGGGACAGTGAACATCCTTGTCTTGTTCCTGACTGGAGAGCGACAGCTTTCAGTTTTTGTCCATTTAGTGTGATGTTGGCTGTTGTCGTAGATGGCTTTTATCAGATTGAGAAAAAGACCATGGGTTTTTGTAGGAGTTTTTTTTTTTTTCTAATCATGAAGGGGTGCTGGACTCTGTCAAAAGCTTTTCTGCATCTATTGAGATGACCATATGGTTTTCGTCCTTGACTCTGCTAATATACTGAATTGTATTTATTGATTTATGTATGGTGAACCATCCCTGCATCCCTGGGATGAATCCCACTTGATCATGGTATATAACCTTCTTGATGATTGGATGCTCTTTGTTTGCCAGTATCTTACTGAGGATTTTTGCCTCTATGTTCATGAGGGAGACTGGCCTGTAGCTCTCTTTCTTCATTGGGTCCCTCTCTGGTGTTGGCATCAGGGTAATGCTTGCTTCCAGGAATGAATCTGGGAGTTATTGCTTCCCTTTCAAATTCTAAATTCTTTAAAGAGATTTAAAGTAGTGGTGTTAAGTCTTCTCTAAATTTCTTGTAGAATTCAGCAGTGAATCCACCAGGGCATGGGCTGTTCTTGGTTGATAGGTTTTTAATTACATCTTTCATTTCATTGATTGATATCGGCTAATTTAAGATTTCTATATCTTCTTGATTCAGCTGTGGTAATTCTGCATCTATGAGTCTGTCCATTTTTGCTGTATTTTCTGTCTCATTAGAATACAAAGTCTCCAAGTCGGTATAGATGATCTGGATGTCTGCCGGGTCTGTTGTGATTTCATCCTTTTCATTCCTAATTACATGGATTTGAGGGTTTTTGCTGTTGCTGCTAAGGTTGGCCAAGGGCGGCCAGTTTTATTTAATCTGAAATGTAAACTTCCACTGCATTCTCTCTAGGGTTACTTTTTACATCTTTTTATTGGGCCATTTGCTATGCATGATGCATGCAGTCACAGGGCGGCTTTGCTGCATGACCACATTGCATCTCCCCTTTTTCTTCCTCCTTCCTCTCCTCCCTCTCTGCTCCCTCCACCCCAGGTCCTCTTCTCCATGTGCAAAAGGCCACCTCCCTGTCTCCTGCCATCTATGCTCTATCTCGTTCTTCATTGGTCCTTAGCATCTGTCAGTCACAGCAGCCACGTGCTATTTAACTTTCTGTGTCTTCTGGATTTCACACACTAGGATGCCCTCGCGACCCATCCTTTTCCCTACAAAAATCTCGGATGCACCCTATGGCTGAGCAGTACCGCACCGCGTATAGAAAGCATGCTGTCTCCGTCAACTCACCTGCTGATGGACACACGCACCATTTCTGAGATTTGGCTATTGTCAGTCATGCTGCTATTTCTCGATCAGATCTTGTTTATGTTATTTCCCAAATTGTACACACACACACACACACACACACACAGCCCTAGAGAATGCATGCCAGTGGGGGTTCTTAGAACATCAGACAGTGAGTGCCGAATTGAACACCCCAAAACTGCTGTTAGTAGAGACCTCAGATACAAGGTGACAGCTCTTGCCCCTAGAGATGACTCAGATGGCTGCTCGGTTGCCTCATCGGCAATTAGACATGAAAGTGACTTCTGTTTAGGGAAAGCCACTGGTCTGGGGTGACAGCTGGGTTGGAGGGAGAGGGTGGGCCCTGACACTTCCTTTGGTTCCCGTCCTAGTAGCTGGCCGTGGGCTGCTGCTGACCTGAGCCAGAAGCTTCCAGAGACGCCACAGGCACCCAGGAGAGGCTCCCTGCTGGCCACACCCAGAGGTTTGCGGCCACATCCCGTCCTCCAGGTGTCCTTCCAGTTTTCCCTTTTATGGACAGCCTCTTACTTCTGGGAAGGTCTCTGCTCCCACATCTGCTTCCTGTCATCTGTTAGCATTCCCTTCTCTGCACACAGTGATCCACCCACTTCTGCTAGCTAACAGTTCTTAATAGAAAACCATTCGCTGTTTAAACTGTCCTCCCAGGAGCTTCCTGACCCCTGGACCCGATGACCACACTGCCTTCCATGGTCCTCCGTCCAGTGAGTGCAGCGATGTGGCTACAGCACAGTTTCCGGTCCTGCGTGTGGCTGAAGGCTTCAGTGGATAGTAAATGCAGCAACAGTTCAGCCCTGGGGCAAGAACAGGTCTGTCTTGGCCTTAGGGTCATGGAAAGGGACTCAGAAGAAGCAGCTGAAGAACTGAGCCAGTGTGTGCTTCGGGAAATACACACAGCTCTCAGGCCCAAATGCAGCAGGGCATTGTAAGCATCTGTTGGAAGCAGTTTTATTGGGCTGCTGCAAATAGGTGCACGTGCAGAGATAAACACCTATTACCCTAGTAGCGCTCAGCAAGGGGGATGGAAATAGCTTAGACGTGCATGTGCCCACGGTGTAGCCCACAGGGTCTCTACAATGGATGAGCGTGTGAGTCAAAGCCAAGAGGGCCAGAGCTGCAACCGTTCTATCAGCGGCCTGCAGAAGAGTTTAGAGCTGATAAATAAGGACTCTTAGCAGCATCTCTTTATGCAACGTATGCCTCAGTGTCCTTCACGCTGTCCCAGGGGTGCCCGTGACTCCTCATTCCCTCTGGACACAGAGTCCTTTGTCTCACTCCTATGACACCAAAAGTCTGGTCTTTCCAGGCCCTCTGGTGCCAGAGAAGAGTTTTCTTCAGATTTCTGCATGGGATGTGTCACAATATTATACTGCATATAATATTCGAACTGGGAGAGGGCATCTCTCATGCCAAGTGTGCAGTTAGGTCCCTGGGCAGGTTGGAGAAGAGCATTCTGGCAAGAGGAGCTTTGCTGTTTCTCAGATCATAATACAGCAATTCAGGCACACTCGAGCAGTGCACCCCTCTGGGATTCCGCAGGTCCTCAGATCTCTGAGCACTGGAAACGGAGCCCGTGAGCAGATCTGAGGGCTCCTAACTTCAAACACGCAGAAGCCGTGGAGAGACCTGATGGACACACCCAGGACACACCACCTTCCCCCCCCCCACCGAGACCATTCATTTCCTCACTGTACTTTAGGGTTACTGTGAATGCCACTGATAAGACCCAGGGCTGACTTGTACAAGAATAAGTGTACCATTTTAACTGATAAGGAATCCCACTGAATGGAAAGAGTGGATTAGTTGCAAAGCAAAAAATTTCCTTCAAATGTGATCGTCTGTTGTCTGCTGGTTGTTTGTGGCGTGTTAAACACTGAGGGTGTGGACGATAGTGATGTGGGTTTCTGTGATTTGTGCAGTCAGGGCTTTGTACCTTTACATGACTCGTTTGGTGGTTATGAGATGGGTCCACTACAGAGGGTTTTATGAAGGGTCTTTTGCTGACAGCTTGAGCGGGTGGGTTGGAGGACTCAGTCAGAGGCTACAGGACCTGTCGGAGATGGTTGTCAGTGGTGTGGCAGGGAAGGGAAGTGGGCTTCTCTCTGCAGTCCTAAAACTCTTTCTTTTCCTTCCCAATTGGAAGCCTCTGAACCCCTAGAACCGGGTGCTCGTCTAGGGATCACGTGGGCATTCCTGTGGGGACTGGCAGAAGGGAAGGCAGAGGGAAGCGTTGGCTGCAGTGTCCTTTCACAGCGGGGGTGGCACTGTACGGAGGAGGAGGAGGCCTAGAGGTACCTCATGCTCTGACCTCTGCATTGGGAGAGAAGCCTCGCTGGTGCTGCAGGGGCAGATGTGGGCCACGGGAAGACCAGATGTCTCGGACCTTGGGGCACAGTCTGATGTATCCACCATTACTGAGCCTGAACCCCCGCCCACTTGTCCTCTGTACCCTAAGGGTGAGATTTCCAAGTCACCCTTAACTGAAGCCTCCACTGGGCTGTGCCTAGTTCTATCCCATTTTGTTAAAGCTCTCAAGGGCAATGTCCTTTATAGGAGGTGGGTGACAAACTCAGCCTGCCCACGTCCATGGGTCCTTTGCTGTCAGAGACCTCAAACAGGTCAAGCCAGACCTGGGAAAGCTTTCAGGCAGCTCTGGTAAGTAAGCTGAGGTCTTCAGGGACTCACGCCAGACCTATGAACTGGACGGGAGAGATGTAACCTTGATCTTAGGTCAAACATTGACTTCCAGTGAGAAACAAGAGGTTGGAACTTGGGACGATGGGAAAACAAGCAGCCAGCTCACCGCTCCAGTAAGCGGCTGTGAGCCTGCTGGCGCGGACTAAGAATCAAACTTCCATCCCTGCCGCGCCGTTAGCAAGCGGGAGCCAGAGATCTGAGCATCTCTTGGAAGGATCAGTGTATGCAATATAGCAAATACGGGGGATTTCCTCCTACCATCTCTTAGAAGGCAAATATCTTTATCAGTGTTTTGCTCTGTTCTGATTAATGGTATTGCTCTATTCAATATTCTGTTTTTATAAGTTCAGTATTTCCTTCCATTTTGCTGTACCTTGATTGAAAGAACAACCATTGGGAAGAAAACGAGGTCTACTATTTTACTTATTACTGTTATCCTGGTAACCTGCTGTGAGGTTCTGTACCAATTTCACTACACTGTCTCAGTTGTCTTGTTCTCTCTTGTTCTGCTGTATTTTACTACCTTCAAAATAATAATAATAATAATTTTTTTAAAAAGAGAGATAACAAAGTAACAAAATACCTCCAAAAACTCCCAGCTCCCCCAAAGCTGATCCATGGGGAATGGATGAGGAGAAACACAAAAACAAAGCAACAGAATTATACAAGTTGATTAAAAAGTAAATAACAACAATGAAACAGATCAGTAAGGTACTGAGCAAGCTGAATCATGATATAACTGAACAGATAATGGATTTAAAAAGCAAAAGGAGGAAAAGAAAGTGCTCTAAAGGATATAACTGCATGTATGTTTAAGTGTGTAGGATTGATACCATGTTGCTGAGTTTTCGCTTGTTGAACAGAACTGTTTGCAGCCTCACTGTTTGAATGTCCACTTTGTGTGCTTTAATTTTGTAATTTGAACAACTATATCCAAGAAGACAACACGTAATGTATCAACTAGTGATTCCTCACTGTTTATTTTTTTGAAATTCTGTAGTTTCTACCCTTTTTTTTTTTTTTTTTGCTTTTTTTTTCTCTAAGTAAAATTTAAAAAAAAAAGAGAAACAAGAGGCATGACAGGCTGCTAAGATATCGTGCTGGGCATCCTAAAAGCCCAGAAGAAAAGCAGCAAGGGGAAGAACCAGCTCCTCCCTGAGCCCAGGATCCCTGACTTGTCTTCACAGGGGTAAAAGTTACAAGATGCCAGATCCATAATATTTTTACAAGCCTGCCTTCCACAGGGCCACACTTGGCAGCAGTATTCACCGTGTTTTGATCTCACCTAACAAGGATACAATATGCATGCTGGGAATCAAGCTTCAAACTCGGGGCCTTGTGCCTGCTACATAAGCCATCTACCTCTGAGACACAGTCCTTGGCAGGTGACAATGTCGTACACGGACAATATAAACTGTAGAGCACCTCTTTAGCTTGCTTCAAGGAAATAAATCAATCGCACGATGATTATTTTTCATTAGGGAAATGAAAGTAATCAGTGTTATATATACAAAAATGAGCAGCACACCCTCAAACAATTTCTGTAATTGAGGACTTGATAGTTCCTACTGGAACACTAGAGTGTTTTCTTTCTAATTGCTGAAAGCGAAATACCACTCAGCTTCCAGTTGTCCCAAACTATGTGCCTGTAGGATTGGAAGTGGAATTTGAATGTATCACTGCTTCTAAACAGGAATTTTACTACCGAATGCCAGGTGACATATAAACCAACACTTACACAGTTCCTGTCAATGAACATTTTACCACGTTATTGTGTAATAATTTCAGTGATGATACCTACACATGGTTTCATTTAGTAATAATTTTCTAAAACAAGGCTGCATTGTAAACAAAAGAAATCTAATGAAATTCTAACGGACCACTGTTTTTGACGTGTTTACATCTACCTTCTTAATTTTATGTATTCTCAAAGGGACTGAAAGTTGAGAGTACAAAGACCCTCCGTATACCGGGGATGAGTGAGATGCTCCCCACCTCTAACACGATAAGCTGAAGCCTAATTCAGCACCCACACGCGCAGACTTAATTAGAAGCAGGACCTTCCCCAATGATATTAGCTTGGAAGAGATCGCACTGGGAAGCACGGGTTCATATAACTGGCATCTCCACAGGAAGACGGCAACATGGGAGAGGCAGAAACAGGAGGGAGGAGGCCACAGGAAGACCAGGGTGGAGAGGGAAGCGAAGGTGCCACAAGCAATAAATGTCTGGGGCTGCGGGCCCTGGCCAGCGTGCCCAGAAGAACTTCTGCTGCAGCAGAGGAGTCTGGCTCTGCTGACACTCAGCTGGCCGAGGTCCAGCCTCTAGAACTGGACAGGTAAGTGTTGTTCTTTTAGCCACATTGTTTGTGTACATTTCTGTGGGTGCTAGGAAACCAGCACAGCAGGTTTACCCCACACGACTGATTACTGATGACCATCCCCAAATCCTTACATTGAAACCTAAACCCTCAGGGGGGAGAGCAGGAGGGGTTTGGGGGGTGATCAATTCACAAAGATGGAGACTTCATGACTGAGATCAATGTCTTTAAAAAATAAACACAAAATCCACTAGATTGACTATCTGGTGGCCAATCTAAGAAGGTAAAGAGATGAATGTAATATCTAAAGTGCAAGAGGGGTTAGCACCAGAAATCCTAGTAGTGATAATAAAGCATCACTACAAACAACCTCTTGCCTACAAGCCTTACAACCTAAATGAAATGGAGAGATTCCTCTGAAGATTTACTCTGCCAAAACTCTCTGAGGAATAAACAGAACATCTGGGTACGTCTATATGTATTAGATAAATATGATGAATAGTTAATACCTTCCAAAAAAGAATCCAACAGGCCCAGGTAGGCTCACCAGTGCATTTCATAAATAAGAGGAGAATATCTCTATTGATTTGCAGTCTTCTCCAAAAACACAGAAGCAGTGTGATTATTTCTAGCTCATTCTCTATGGCCACTACGATCCTAATACCAAGGCCAGACAAAAATCATTATAAGAAAAGTCAGAGATGGACCAGTTCCCTCATTAACAGATGCCAAAATACTCAACAAAATACCAACAAACTGAATCAGATAATGTATAGAAATAATCACGTACTACAACCAGGTGGGACTTATCCCAGGTTTCTAGCTGGTTCAATATTTAAAACCAATTAATGTAAGATATCATCAACAAATTTAAAAAGAAACATCATAGGATCCTGTGAATGGATGCAGAATCCACTAGACGAATGCTTCTTGTGATGGCCTCAGCTCTTGCCCATGACTGTCAAGGACACCCAGCCCTCTCCTTACCTTCATCGCTGTGATTGAGGCTCACACCGGGGAGTATATTTGGTCAACCGTGGGAAGGGTTTCCAGTGAGTGGATGGCCCAGATGGGTAGCAATTGTGGGCCTGTGAGAGGAGGGTGTTTGTTTAGTTTGCTTTGTTGTTGTTCGCACTGCTGGGTTCAAATCCTAGGCTGGACAAGTTCTCTAGCACACAGCCTCACCCCCAGCCCAGAGCAAGGTCTTTCCTTGGGATTTACATTGGAAATAACTCCTGTCTTCTTGTCAGAGCCCTCCAGTCTCAATATCGCCATTCCTGCTTACGAGGATGTGATGTTACGGGGACCTTGCGCTTCCCACGGTGAGCTGCGGAGGGCAGGCAGACATCCTCAGGGATGCGAAGCCGTGAGATGGTCTGTGAGACATCGCTGGGAGAGAACCTCAGATTGTTCAAAAGGAATAAATTGCTTGTAACTTAGAAACATCCATCACACACTTCATGAATGTTTTAGAAAAGTTAGAAAACTTCCCTCGTATCACAATTTGATTTTATAGAAATACCACTCTTTAAAAGTCATTTTATATTATTAAAATAATATGCCCCTGAGAAATTTTATAAGTCATAGAAAGAAAATAAAATCAAGTTATCATTGCTCCACTCAGAGTTCAATGCTCCTGTTTCCAGGACTGTTTCTTTTTATGTACACAGAGAGGTGGTAGCATTCAACACAAATCAATTAATGAAGTCATTCATTGAAAGTAAATTAGCCACAGTTTCCTATTCTCACTTTAACAGTTAATCATGAACACTTTCCTTCCATGTCATTACTTAAGTGACTATATCACATTCCTGCACATTTACACACCGAATTCATTTAACCATTTTATTCTTACGCCTTGGCATGTTTAGTCTATCATGATTATAAATAACACCCTAGGACGTAAGTCTGGGCAAACCACTCTTTTCCTAAGTACAAGATCCCTGTAACCAGAACGATACAACATTACTAGGAGCCCTAATGCATCTGCTCCCTGAATCCATCTTAGCGAATGATTCTGCAAATAAATGGCGCCTCGCTTTGGTTCTGTTCTAGCCACACAGGTTCCTTGGCTGCCCTTCAAACACCCTTGGCTCCTCGGACCCTGAACTCGGCTTCCCACTGGGCTGGGTCACCCCCCTGCCCCACCAGCACTGCAGACGGCTGGCGAGAGCACCTTCTTCCTGCACTCCCTGATCTAAATTCCTCCTCCCCAGCAGACCTCGATGATTTGCAAATACCTCACTCTCTTCTCACGGTGGCGATTCCTACCCAATGTTTTAAACGCATACACATATTTCCTAATTTAAAAATCCCTTCCTAGATCGGAAGTGCCAAGTGAGAAAATCTGTTGTTTCCGCCGTGTCCACAGCATTTACCACTGAGCCCGCTACAGCACGGGTAGAGGAAGCAGCTGTGTGTGTAGATACTATAATATTGACTCGTCTGTACCACATTCCACTGACAGTTTGACGTGTTAGGATTTGCTGGAGATCAGGAATTCACAGTGGCTAGTTTTCCATACTTCCCTGAGGGATGAACAGAGGCTTGGGATTTTTGGTATCACCCTTTTGAGATTTCCCATTATCCCATGAAGGGTGGGCCATCCTCTCTCACCCGCTAAGACCAAGACTGAGACTAAAGAATAAAGCTGCTCCAGGCAAGACCCCCACTCGCCAAGATGCCCTCGTCCCCTGAGCCCTCCACTGCCCCCTCCTTAGTCCGTAAATGCTGAGGTTCTGGCTGCCTCTTGGCCTTTTATTCGCGGTGAACAACTGGTCACCCCATCCCTGCTGCACCGCTTTGTCTCTGGCTGTTTCTCTCTTGCCGTGCACTGTAGCACCAGCGGGAGGTTGGAGGACCCCTGCGGGGCCCCTGGTAAGAGCTTTTTTTATTTGGAAATTTTAATTTTGAGAAAAATTATTTTGTAACATATTTACAGCCAACCGTATTTCTTCTTTCATAAATTATCTGTTTCAGTGTTTTGTTTATTTAATATTTGGAGTTGTGGGTTTTTTTGTTAAAGTTAGAAATATTTGTCTCCCCCCACCCCAAACTCTTTGCAATGAGCAGCAGAAATTCTGACAAAACAATCTGTTAGGAACAGCTAAGCATCCAGGCACGATGAGCCGTCAAAGGCTAGGACAATCTGACTTCCTTCTCCTCTCTAGTCTTCCTCCAAAATGAGTATCAGGGCAAAAAGGAGCCACAGTGAAGAGCAGAGAGCTGCCAGCTTGGCGTGGTAAGGGAAGCACGTCGGTCACAGTCTGTGAAGCCTCCCACCCATCTCCTGGTTTGCAGGTTTAGACTCAGTTTTAGAACTCAGTTCCCGAAAGAAGGGCGGCAGAGTGAATTACACACAGGCTCCCAGGAAGAGGAGGCGGTGGGTGGGGCGTGGAGCCCCACGGAAAAGCAGAGAGCAGATTTGATTGGACTATGTCTCCTCTCCTCTCACGCTGGGTGAATAATATATTTAACAGATCATGAACAGAGAAGGGAAATAATTTCAGCTGAAGTTGAGAAATGCTCATAACACATTTTTCCAGGCTGTAAGTTCCAAAAACATTAAAAGTTCACAGTATAATATTTATTAGAGACCAAAAACTGTAACAGAAAGCACTTATCCTTATTTTTTTAAAAAAATAGGTCTGCTTCTTGAAAACTGCCCAGAAGGAAGAAAATGGACTCAGGAAAATACCCCAAGCAGCCCGCAGGCGCCACGCCCGGCTCTGTTCCCGCCACTTACTGGGTGCCACTTTGGAAGTGTGGCCTGGCCTTCTCAAGGTCAGGCACTGCACAATTCTGCCTTGACCTTCAAGAACACGATCCACATAGCTGCCTTCAAACCTAGTGGACAAGTGAACCCTCCCTGGGGGCCTGTTCTTGTGTAGAAACTGCCCCTCTGCCCTGCAAGGGAGCCTCAGTTTTTTGGTGAGGGGATGGGTGCCAGGCTTGGATCCTGGACAATTGTACCGAGTTACAGCCCAAACCTTGGCTTTATTATCTATTTTGAGGCAAGCTACCTAAGTCGCTAAGGGGCCCAGGACAGATATAAACGTGTGACCCTCCTGCCTCAGCCTCCCAAAGCACAAGTGTTACTGGGGAGGGATGGCCACAGTGCCCAGTCCACAGTTAGCACTGAGGTCGGCATGGGAGGCTGGCAGCAATATGAGCTCATGAGGCTGTTCAGAAAACAGCCCCCGGTACCCAAAAAGTAAAGCCCAGACAGAGGCAGACTTGGGGCTGACAGTGGCCTCTTATCGTGGCCCAGCGAGGGGCCAGGGCAGCCAGGAGCCGGGGGGTGCACCTGCAGAAGCCAGAGCGGGCTGCGCTTTTGATGGGCCCGGGTGTCTGATACAGGAGGACCCTCGCTCACCCTAGAGTCACCAGCCAGAGTCGCCTGCTGCCGCCCACCTGCAGCACCAGGGTCAGGTCTCTGGTCTCCAGCAGAGGTTCTCCTACCCCCACCCCAGTTTCCACTGCTTATGCAAAGCCAGAAATCAAGAAGCACACAATTTCCCTGCAGATTCCAGATTTGCGGCAGGTAACAGGCAGCGACACTGTTGCGAAGTCTACTTATTCATGAAGACACAGTGTGCTGGGCCCTAGTTATGATTAAACTGTACTTTGAGGTTTTAAGGATAGCAAACTTTTATGGCAGTAAAAATTAAAAACTTTTATTACAACCATTTAAAATTTTATAGCCATTGAATTATAGTTGAGCACATTTTTACTGCTCCCTTTGTGAGGTCAGTGATTATTACTTTGGGAGGAAGTAAATATTTATGTGTCCTGCTGTTGCCATGCTGAATAACACATAGCAAAACACACAGAAAGCAAAGGCCACCCTGGAACTGCAGTGAGCCGGGTACGAAGCGCAGCTGCACCCCGGCAGGTAGGGGCGGCCCTAGGCAGAGAGCAGGTCTAGTAGGGTCGGGCAGGTGGTAATGAGTTCCATCTCCTGTGAGGGGAGGAGAAATCAAGATGCAACAATAAACTGAGTTGCATAGCATGAAATGCAGACGAAAATCAGAGGCACAAGAACGACCCACCTGAAAGAGGTGAGTAGGACTATGTCCGGGAAGAAACTCACAAGGGCGGTGCTGAGGGGAGTAACTGTTTCTAACAAGCCCTGCACACTACCCCACTTTAAACACGGGTGTGTTTGACATGCTGAGGAAGCGGGCTGGGGGAAAGGCTGGGGAAGGAGAAGAGGTCCGCCTGTTTGGAGCCATTTCCAGGGCAAGACCTGAAGCATCCGGTAACCAGGGAAATGACCTAGAAGGTAGGCAGGGAGGAAGGGCTGCTGTGGAGCCCTTCCTGGGACTGGATCCACCTTCTGAGTCAGACCTGAGCCCAGGCCCAGGATGCCAGAGGAACCCCGACACTTCGCTGTTAAACCGCAGACCCTCCAGGCCTGTGCCATCGGCCTCTGCAGCCCCTGGGGACCCCACCCCTGCCTCCAGCTCACTGACTCTGCAGATTTGATGCTTGTGGGCTTCAGACACAAGAACATTTCCTCCAAAGAGCCTGAAAGGTCTAACTCACCTCTGAGGGAGGAAAAGAATCCAGCCGCTCATCGAAGGAGGAGTCACCCTCAGACCAGACCTGGATCCCACCCACACCCCAGGGCTTGAGCCCCACAGCACAGGGGAGCCCTGGAGTGAGCCCTGCTGTTCTTTTCTCCTTCAAGTAAATCACTGGCCCCACTGCTACCCTTGGGTGTCTTTCTGAAATCTCTGTGTAGGACATGAGGATCCTGGACCAGCCCCAGCCAAGAAACAATGTAAACACTGACGATGAATAGAAAGGAGGAGTAACAAAAAGCCAATTCACCCTTCCCGTGAGCCAACCAGCACGTGGGCTGGGAGACAAGACCAGCCCCCCCCATTCCTCCTGTAAGCAACTGGCTGATTCAGAGCACAGGCTGAGTTGATAGCTACTGAGGTACAAAAACAGTCTAATGCTTATATTGTTGGATTGACTTTGCAGTTTCTAAAGCTGGTAGTTTGTGCATCTGTTTGGAGGATAACACAATATAGCAACTGTGGAGGATTCCCTTCTGTCTTGTTTTTGAAATCCAATATTGTTCTGTTTTGTTTTCTTCCATTTTATTGTTTTGTTTTATTCAATGTTCTGTTCTGATTGATTTTACTATGTCTAATGGTATGGGCAGCATTTTTGAAGAAAGCAAGAGGGGCATTATGGTAGCCATTGTTGATTTCCTGTTTTCTTGTTTTAAAGTTCTGTATCACTTTCACTGCTTTGTTTTGATTGGTTTTATTCTGTTTGGTGTTACTCTCTTTAAAATAAAATTTTAAAAAAGAATGAAAAGAAGTAATGGCATGCATAAAAATAGGTTATGAGTTATTCATTGCCATAATAAAATAATGCAGTAGAGTAGTAAAATTGGAGGAAAAAAGCGTACTGAATATGTATATAAAATGATAAAATAGGAGAATACCTAGTGACATTTCCCCGAGGTGACTGTGTATCACTGAAAAGAGGTGGATGTGGCTGGAGACAGCTTTAAGGCCTGCAGAAGTGCGGAACACAGGACAACAAGATTGGCCAGCTGGAGCCATGTGTGGTGTGGCCCTCGTGTGAGGCATCGTGAGTGTGGAAGAGGGAGGGAGCAGGAAATTAACATGAGCAAGAAACACCTTAAGACATACTCTGCTATCATCTCCCTGCCAGGGGATTATCTGAATTTGCTTACACCTTATATTTTAGGAATCTTCCAATTTTCTGTCATAAACGTTAAGATTTGTAGCAACAATTTTTTTTCAAAATAAACAACGGATGAAACTGCAAATAAGATGAGGACACAGGGCAGTGGTGTCCGAGCCCCAGCGAGTTCATGTCTACTAAATCGAAAGGCGAGGAGCAAAACTCAAGACCCGTGCAGATGGCTGGGGCCTGGCGGGCGAGTTGCTTGCACAGGTCCACAGCCAGGATGTGAGTCAAGGCCAAGTGTCTAATTAAAAGACACAACCTCACCAGAAGACTGCCGAGTAAGTGTTTCCCAGAGAGAGCTGAGGAAAGAGACCGCGGGACTCAGGGTCCCGGGAGGGTGTATCAGCCCCAGGCGGCCGTCGCTTGGTCACTCACCCACCCGCGTCACGTCCTCTGCACTGCGGGCTGCTGTGCGCTGCTCTAGGCTCTTCCGAAACAGCCACGGCTACACCTTGCACTGCAGCAGCCAGCGCCCTCCTGCCTCACTAACTTCATTTCCTCCTTCTCCCCAAGCAGGCCGGCGACGCTCATTTCTAAAAGCATTATTTTGCTAATCTGCTCCGGGAAAACACGTTTGCCAGGTTTGTTTACCGAGGCACTGAACATGGGGCAGTTGATATATTTTGTCCCTTACTGACCTGCACCGTGGCCTAAATATGTGATTTATCTCGAGCAGCTTACGGCTCTTTCTTAAACTTTCATTTCCTGTTCTTTTTTTAGTCTAAAATATTCTTTCTCCACTTTACTGTCCCCCTCAGTCCTATTTTTACACATACAAAGGGGCCACACACAACCTTTCATCTGGTTTCGCATCGGCAGCTGTCTCAGAGCTGGCATCTCCACGTTTTAATGACGAACTTCTCTGGTCGTTACAGCAATCCCATCTCCACGGGAAAGGCTCAAACCACCTGCCCCTGACTTTCAGGACAATATAGGCTCTGTTTTCCCCCGAGTCTGGCTTCCTCCTTAGCCTTCTCCACAGCCTCCTGCTTCTCCAAGAGTCTCTGAACCTCTTTACTGTGGACACTCAAGGGCTGTTTTGGATTTCACCTTCCCACAGGGTGATGGGTTCACAGGGACAAGCCAGTGAGACTGTTCTCTAGCTCCCGGGTTCCTGGACCAGCTGGCTCTGTGGCTTCTCCAGGTGAATCTCTTCCAGCGACCCCTGGGTGTCCTACACGGAACTCCCAACGGGAGGGCTCATCGCCTGTGCTCACTTTCCCGCCAGATCTCCCTAAAACAAAAAAGTGTCTTACATGTGTACATTAAAATAATCCACACGACTTAATCTCACCTTCAACACGTCACCAATATTTCCTTCCACTGCAGCACTACAGCCCCTGTGCTGGGATCACTGCAGTGCTTATTTGTTTTCAGGACTTGGGATGGAATCAGGGCTGCTGACTGAACCACATTCCCGGCCTCTGTTTTACTTTGACACAGGGTCTCCTTGAGTTGCCCAGGTTGGACGATCCTCCTCTCTGAGCCTCCCCGGTGCAGGGCTTGCAGCTATTCACCGGCAAGCCTTGCATCTCTGATTGTTTTCTGTGCTCGTCTTCCAAGGACACGGCTGGTGGCTCTTTCCCCACCCTGCGTCCCAGGGCTGTTCAGTCCACATGAGGCTCCTGCCCTTGAGCCTCCCCAGAACGGCCTCCTGACCCGTCACAGTGCTCAGCCAGCAGACGCTACGCACATCGTGCACGTGAGCACTCAGGGACACAGCAGTGGTAACACGTGATAAGTAAATCCACACGCCACAGAGCAGCACCTGTGTCTAAAAGCAAAGAGCACGAGCCCCCGCTCCTCCTGTCCTCTCAGAAGCAAACGCAGTGCCTGGAAGACAGCAGACGCTCAAGAAAGAATGCAGCTTACAGATGAATAACTGAAGAAGTCACACAATAACTTAGCCAGGGGTATTTGTGAAAGTAACGTTTCCAGTACAGTCCGGATTTGGGAGGAAGAGTCTGACTGACCATGCGCAGTGGCGGGGGAGCTGGGGTTAGCCAGGACCTAATTCTCACAGCCCTGTGTGAGGGGCACCAGCCACTGGAGTCTCGTCATTGTTTGGACTTGCTGTCCTGTGCTTCTGTGCAAATGGATCTTCTTTCTGCCACCAGCGTCACACTCATGCTGATGCTTGCAGTGTCCCCCTTGCTTCTGTTATTTTTCTAAATTAAACTCAGCATGATTTATCACATATTCTGCCTCTTCGTGGCTTGATGGTAACTTGATGGCTCTTGACAACACTCTATTTCCTCTTTCATTTAACTTCTAAGAACAAAATAAAAACAGTGCCTTTCACTAGATCTGTTCTTTATTCAAGTGCACCTTCCTGTCCGACTTGTGGTCTTCAGCATTAAACAGTCTTCACTGAAAGTCTTCTCCTGCTACAGAAAGGAACCCCAACGCTTCCCTCTGCCGAACTGCACCCAAGCCACTCTCCTGACACTGTGCGCACAGAGTCAAACTGAATTTAATTCGTATGGGTCGGTGATTCATCACACTCTCCTCACATAATTTCCACTTCCTCATTCACTATCTAAGTTCCTAGATAATAGGAATTTTTCCTTGTCTCTGGAGTCATGTCTTAACTTGTCAAAGATTTAACAGACAGCACATATTCATGCACATCACCAGGACAAGATATCAAAATCACCACACTGCTAGCAAAGATGACAGAAAAATATGTCTCTTGTGACACAGAAATTCCTGCTTCATCTGGATAAAAACAACTAATATCATTCACAACTTAAGATGGATTTCTACTGTGCAAATAGGTATTCTAGTTGTATAATTTTTATCATAAGAGTTTTCAGAAGGTTCAGATGTTACTTTTTAAAACTACTACAGTCATTAGGGTGGTAGAGTCTATGCAATCTGTCAGACTGATTTTCATTTTGCAAGCTCTGGCTCAAGCTTTCCACTTTAATTCTGTAAAGAGTACAGGTTTCTTAATATCATCAATGAACACTGGAAAATAGCTAACACATATATCCCCTAACACCGTATTTCATTAATATTAAAACACCCAAGTGTGGCAGTTCATTTAACGTGCTTTTCAAATACGGCTTAGAGGTTGAACGTTCCTGTAAAACCTAAATGTGAAAGAGATGCCTGACTGTATGGGTCTGTCTTAGAAGCAAACACCCTGCTCAGCTCCTCAGCAGGAGCACTGAATCTAAAGCCACCATCACCCACACCCATGTGGCAGAGAGGCACCAGGATGCTGCCTGGTGGAGCGTGGGGTGCAAGGTCACCCTGCAGATCCAGGGCTTCCCGCCCTCTGCTGCACAGGGCGCCCCCTTTCTCTTCCTTTACACTGAGAAGAGTTCAGGATCCTCAGCCAGAGAGAAAAGTGAGGGGCCTGGAGTCCCTGAACTCTGGGGAGGGTTTGCTGGCAGGCATGGCTCCCAAAACATGCTCTGGGCACCAGCCTCGGCCTCAGGGGACACAACACAGACCAGACCTTGGAGTGAGACTGGTTCCTGGCTTAGAGGAAACAAGACAGAGGGAGACACAATGTGAGCCAAAAAAGCAAAACAAGTCAAAACAATGAGAGAAACTACAGCGGAGCATCAGCATCTGATTGGGATGCCATGGTAAAATAACTTAGCCTGCAGGCCAATAAGCAACAGAACGTTATTCATTAATCCCTCCTGAGGCTGCAGCCCAGGCACAAGGCAGCTGCAGAGGCCATGTCAGGGCTGTGGGGTCACAGGCAGGGCCACACACGGGGACAGGACAGCCCCTCCCTGCAGCCTCTTTCCAAGGAGGAGCTAGGGCTCTGTCCTGTCATCCAACCAGCCCCCCAATCCCACCTCCTGACCCCACTGTGCTGTGGCTTGGGACTTCAGCAGATGACACAGAGGTGACACTTCCCTCCTCCTAAGGGGCTGAGACCATCAACAGCAGGCACAAATAAAGCATTAGGACCTAATTACGCTGCAAATCTAGATCATGAAAACGACTTTAAACGGGACTTAAAGACCTTGATGGCAGGCGTTGGTGATGTATCCGCCCCCGCACTCCCTCAGTAACGTATTGGAAACGCCTGTCACAGCTTATCTTCCTGATCCGGGATGCAGCGTTCCATAGATAACTTGAAGATAAACATACTTTGCAGCACCGCTTTCATGTGGAATTGGCCAGAGGAATTATGCCCTTGGCTGAGAGCAGTTATGTGGTCAATATTTGTATGTAAACATCTCTTAGAATCTTCTTGGTAGTAAATAATCCCATTACAGGCTTCTATTCTGTGGGCCATGCCAAAATGTACATATTTTTCCAATCGGAGGATTCACTGTTTTAAATCACAAGTTTCTAGAAAGCTTTGAAGTTAATATGAAAAGTAGTATTTATTCTTATATTTGTAGAAATCACTGTTGTAGAAATTTGCAAATCATCTTGACAGCAATTGTGACATCCTATTTAAAAGCCTCTCCACCCCACCATAAGGTGTTTCATAGACTTTTTATTCTGAGTTCTCCCAGTGTACCGTAAAGCTAACCAACACAGCGGGCTCACAACCACTTACCAGGAGAGAGAGAGGGATGCACTTGAGCCTGTGTGATTTTCCCCCAGGCAGCTCTAGGGCCAGAACCAGGAAGAGAAGAGCATTCTGATTCCCTGGGGCTCCGCAGCCAGACGCCGCTGTATGGGGGCAGCTGAGGGCGGAGCGGACCCCAGCTCACCTCACAGGCTGCAAGCTCTGGATTCTACCCTGAGAGTCCCAGCCCCAGAGTGTTTTCTCCAGGCTGCCCGGGCACAAGCGGGTGGACAATCCTGAGAAGGATCTCGGGAGGCTGTGCAATTAGCCACCATGCTTTAATTCTGCCTTTGGATCAGCTAAGGACAATCCTGTGGGTTTCTTCCACTCACCCCCTTTACAGTTCTGGTCTCCTACACGGTCAAAGTCTTCTGCAGCACCTCCAGTTCTGGGGGCTCAGAAATGGGGCTCAGTACCTCAATCGTGTTTCCACTGGGGAGCTTTGACCACGTGGATTCGCGCCTTTATTTCTGCTACGCTGCATACGGGCAATCTCCCGAAGGTGGTCCCTATCGCCCTGTCATTCCCTATTACCTGGATTCAAAACCCTGCACCATTCCCATGGTTTTGTTAAGCTGGGTTTATTCTGTTTTATCTTGTTTGATTTTGTTGTATCTGATGGCATGGGAGCTATTTCGAAGATAACAAGACATATTATGGTAGTCATCTTGGATTTACTATTACCTTGTTCTGAAGTCGTGTATTACATTCACCCTTTTATTTTTATTGGTTCTATTCTGTTTCTCTTAAGTTTGATTTTGACTATGTCTGACAGTGTGGGCAGCTATTTTGAAGACAAGAGCATGATGGGAGCCATTGCTGATTTCCTCTTTTCTTGTTTTGAAATACTGTGTCACTTCCACTGTCTTGTTTTGATTGGCTTCATCCTATTTTATTTTGCTTGCTTTTATTCTTTCAAAAATAAAATTAAAAACAAAGAATCACGCCTTCATTTATTCCTCGCATTGCCCCTGCTCAGCTCGCGGGCCCTCCTGAGCAGCCCTTCAGGCGCCCTTTTGCTTCCTCTGTACGCTACGCCACACACACCAACCTAACAGTCTCCCCAAACACAAGGCTTCCCGCGAAGCCACGTGCTCTGTAGCGAAGATCACGCTCTTCACAGGCAGCAAAGGCGTGGCGAAGGCTGCAGCGGCTCCCTTCCGCGGGCGTCGGCCCTCTGAGGCCTCCCAGCCCTGAACGCGGTGCTGCTCGCTTCGTGCTAGGTTTTGCTGCCACCACTCGGGTAGCAGAACTGGGAAGGTGCTGAGTCCTGCTCTTGTGTATGGTGATGAATATCAGACTGTTGTCCAGCTAACTGTCCCTGCACAGGCTGAGCCTGTGGCCCAAAAGGAACCTGGCTTCAGAAGCGTACTCAATGGCATACTCGGGCTTCAGAAGGTCTGAGTAGCTGGTTCAGGCACAGCACAGGGTTCCCATCATCTCTTGCCATTCAAAAATCAAAAATGTTTGCAGGATCCTGTTTAAATCAATGCGCATTTCAAATTCAGCGTCATATCCTTGGCAGCAGTGGAGCAAAGGACAGTCCTGTAGTCAGATGTCTTGTAAAGTCCTGTTACAGGCTAAAAACTGGTGGTCAGCTTAACACCAGTTGAATTAAATTGGCATGGCGCTGAGTGCAGATGGCCACCTGAGGCCTGCTGCCAGCATAAAAGGAGAAGTGTGGAGGAAGAGTGTGGCCTGTGGGTGCTCCGAAAGGCTGCTGTTTGGAGCCGTTGGTTCTCCTAGAGGATCTGGTCAGGCTGGCTCCCCTGATATGAACTCAGCTGTTATCAATGGAGGAGCTCGGGGCCTTGTGGCTGATAGTGGCTGCAGTTCACTTTGGGGGGCTCTGGTCCTTACGTTGAGCATCACTTCCTGGCTCTGGAGGGCAAGATGTGTGTTGTTCAATGTCCTAGAGAAGCCTGTCACACTGCTTCCTGGTATGAACTCGGCTGTTCTCATCGTTGGAGGAACTTGGGACCTCAGTGTTGCTGAGTATGGCTATGGTACTTTTCTGGGGAGCCCTGGTCCTTATTTGGAGCATCACTTCTTGGCTCTGGTGTAGAACCCACAACCTACCATCACAGCTCCTTCACCCCGCTGGCATAGACTTTCTAGCTTCCACCGCTGACCTTGGGGTCTTCCCAGTGCAGATCCATAAAACAGACTTCCCTGAGTCTGCCCTGGGCTCTAGGCCTCCAGTTGGACTCATGGGAGGCACTGTCATGGGCTCTAGGACTTCAGCTGGACTCATGTAGAACACTGCTGTGGGATCCAGGCCCTTGGCTGGATTTTCTTGGTCTTTAGTGCTGCACTTTCTTGTATTTAACTCTGGGTGACCATCCTAAAAGAATATAAATTCTGTGTCTTGTACGTATTGGTTCTCCTTGCAACTCCTAACTACAATAGTCCCTTTAATATTCTTAAGAATGAGTCAATTAAGCTGTCCCCAAAACGAAGTGACTCCCGAAGAGAAAGACTGATTTTAATTGATGCAAAAACATCATTCCCAAAGAGACAGGCTGTTTCAGGTTATTAAGCCCCATGGCTATTACATATAAGCTCTGCACTGCTGTCCTGCTACCCGGTCTCTGCGCCATCCTTGCTGATGTATTTAGTATTTCTGTCATATAAGAAATTATATTTATTTATGCTATTATGCTATTTATTTATGCTATTATTTATAGCATTTACACCATCATTTTCCTCTATAAATTAAGGCCATAGTAACTTCAAAATAACATGAAATCTCATGCAAGCATTAATGGCCTAGGCTGTCTTAGTTTCAACAGGCAGGGGGTAATGAGATCCCAGGTAAGACTGACTGTGAACAGTTAATGCTCGTAAAGTCACTTAATAAACCGCCTTGATGCCGCCTCGGGAAACTGAGTACAACCTTTGCGTGACTCTGTCCACTAACAAACATTCACACTCCTATGTATTTCATAGATTCTGGGGCGCCTTTCATGGAGGGCCATCGGGTACAGATATTTTCACCATCATCTTTCTGCAAAGAAAGTCACAGACATGGATGTCTAGAATATTATTCTTATATCAATAAGAACAATAAGACAGTTTTGGTCTCCTGAAACATAAAAATAATTTTAGTTTTCTGTTGCAAAACCAGATTCGATTTCTTTAGATTTTGGTATCTGAGAACAGTTTGGACTCGCAGATGAAGTGGAAAGCTAGTCGACTGTCTTCCTGCACCAACCCCCAGCTCCCTGGGCAGCTGGCCTCCGACAGCAGCGTGGATCTGCTCTGCATGGGGACATGCTGTGGACAGGTGAAGCCACTGCCCCTCGCCTGCCAGCTCTCTGGGGTTCACACCAGCCTCAGTTTACTCCAGGACCCTGCTAGGGTCACTGTGTCACACTTCTTAGCTTTATCTCTGTGGGTTCCTTTAGGCAGTGACCACTTCAGATTTCCACTGTTCTCTCAACAGTCCTGTGCAGCTCTAGTGAGGAGTGGTGGGGGATTCCCCAGCGGTGCTGGTATAGTGCATCTCTCACGGTCAGTCTGGAGGAGCCTGGAGCCTGCTGCTGCAGCATGCTACCTGCATGTCCTTGTGTCCGGGGCACCTGCCGCTAATGCGGCTTATCACTGTCCATGCTCACTGTGTCCCTCTGTCTGCAGGAGGCAGCAGGTGGCAGGGCTTTCTAGGGGAAGCTATTCCATGCCTGCCCTCTCTGCACCGCACATTTCCAAAGAAGCCATTGGAGCAGGCCAGGCTAGGAGAGGAGGCTTGCCCCAGTCCCTAGAGGGCACAGTGTCACATGAGCCACTGGGAATCCCTCTGCACCCAGGGTTTACACATCCTCTTGCCCTCATTTACATAACTATGAATGCATATTTATCTCACATCTGGGGTTATAACCTAGCACAACTACTTTGCTTCTCAAATTGCTCCAGCATTTGCCATCGGGAAGAAGGAAGCACTTTCAGTTGCCTGCGTCCCCCTGCAATGCCTCGCCCCGCCCTGCTCACAGCTTTTGCAGGTTACAGGGTCATGTGGGTTCACCTTGTAAACCACATGCCCGTCACTGCCGCTGGTCAGTTCTCCAGGGATCCCAGGGCTCTTTCATTAGAAACCATGACTTTGGAGTTCAGTGTGCTTACGGTATTGAAGCGTCACTGATTCTAGCCCCGACCAGCTGGATAAGCAGGGAAATGGGTGTGTGTGTATTAACCAGTGCTTACACCGATATCTGTGAGTACTTCTCTGTGTGACCATCAGTGTCAACACTGGTCTAAACATGAGTCCATACTCAAGTCTCCAACACACACCCATCACCACATAGATAGTTCTAGCTCCCTCCCCTAACTGGCTTCTGCTTCCACTGTCCATATAGTTAATTGCTCATCTAGCATATGTGCATAGCAGTATCAAAACAGTTAACCCATTCCTGTATGGTAAGGATAGATATATCTATATATATCTTCTAGTCACACAGACTTTACTGATTGCCAACAGTAATCAGTAAATTTACAAGTGAATATCAGCAATTCCTCTATTACAATTTCCTCTATTCCCTTTGGCAAAATTACTCCATAAACTTGTAAGATATTTAGGTTTCCTTGTCACTTTCTGGATGGATCATCCCTGGACATCCTAAATGAGGGTTAAGATTTTACACACATTAAGGTTTACTCTTTGTATTATAAATTTTATCTCTTCCCCAAAGGTAAAGCACCATACACCTACTGTTATGTCATACAGAATAGTTTCACTGCCTGAGACAGAAACAGACAGACAGACAGAGAGAGAGAGAGAGCGCAAGCCTGTGCTTCACCTCTCCCACCATCCCACCCATCTCCAATGCCCAAGTGCCCACTGATTTTTTTTCCCTGCATCTGCATTAGGCTTTTCCCAGAAGCCTTCCCATGCTGACTTCTTTCTCCTGGTAAGTGGTGTGCATCTAAGATTCATCCATGTCTTCCCATGGCTTATTAGTTTATTTCTTTTTATTGTTTAATCCTATCCATTATATGGAGGAATCCATTTTGGGAATCCATGTATTTACTAAAGGGCATCTTGTTTCCCTCCAAATTTTCAGTCAATAGGAACAAAGCTGCTACTGATATCTGGGTATCAGTTTTGTTTTGTTTGTGGAATTGAGGATGAAATGCAGGATGTGTGTAGGTTCTGAATGGACGTAAGTTTTCAACTCCTTTGGGTAGACATCTGAGAGCATCACAGCTGAGCTGTGCAGGAAGACAAAACTTCATCTTACAGGAGACTGCCACATGTTTCCAAAGTGGCTGCACCGTCACGCTTTTAGCAGCAGAGACCGTGCGTTCCTGTTGCTCCCTCTCATTGCCCACAATTGGCCTCATCAGGCTTTTATTTTTCATTTTTGCATTTTAGTCTCTTTCGCTGGTATAGAGTGGTATTACCCTTGGTTTCACTTTACAATTGTCTTCTGAAAAGGACACGAAGCATCTCTGCAAACGCTTGCCATGCACACTGTGGGTAAGACGCCTGTTTAGAACTTTTTTCCATTTTTAATTAGGTTGTCTTCTCACTGTTGGGTTTTAAGACTTCTTTTTACATTTTTAGCTGTAAGCTCTTTTTGGCTCATCTCACTGAAATGGCTGCTATCAGACTATGAAGGATGATTCTGGGGAGACGCTGTTCATTCAGTGAAAGGAATGCGCTCAGGAGCTTTGCTGCCTGTCCAGGGCCCACAATCAATAGCAACTCACTCTATGCTTGAAAACCGGCAACGCAGGTTTCAAATACTCTCACTGTAGACAGTGGTTAAGTATGTGGAGAAACGCAACTACTAAGGCTGGACTTGCTGTTCCAAATGTGTGTACAAACAATCGTTACAACTCTTAGCTGTCACTAATAAGGAAACTGCTTAACTTAACCAAAAAGGCTACTCTTGAGTCATTTATTTTGCTTATCACAAATCCAATTTGTCAGTTTTCCTTTCTTGGATCATGATTTTGTAAAACTTTACCACCAAACCGGAGGTGAACTAGATTTTTATGTAATTTCTTTTAGATGGTTCCGAATTTCGCACTTTGTCTCAGCCATGACCCACCGTGGGTCAGTTGTTGTGCGGGCTTTCCGGTCTCTGTGAGGGTCACTCCTTCCCACTGCCACATTCAGTTCTTCTGCGTGATTTCCTGTGCTTTCTCTTGTATTTCCATATTGCTGATGTTCACTTGTAAATGATCCATTCGTTATTTCTACTTTGGCCTCGTTATGAACCTTGTTTGTTTTGTTTTTCTCATTCGCTGACGTATAACACATCTGCTCCTCTATGGAAACTGTGCAGTGTTCATCACTACGGTTCCACCACAAGCGATCTTTAATACAGATTGTGTGTCCCTGGCTGGATACATTATCGTCTTCCATTACATTTTATGGATTTCTGCTCTAATATTTATAATTTTTTCTACTTGATTTAGGCTTAAATTGATTTTGTTTTTTTTTTTAAAGAGAAAGCTTAGATTATTTCTTTTAGAAATTTCTTCTAATACTTGCACTTACTGCGGGATTTCCTTCTAAGCATGGCTTTGCTGTGTCTGATACATTGCTGTATGTTGTTATTCTCATTTTATGCAGTTTAAAATGTATTTTGCTTCCTCTTCAGATTTCTTCTTTGGCCTATGTGTAATTCTGAATGAGTTTTAATTTCCAATATTTCCTGTCCTTTGGAGATATTCTGAATCAGATCAAGAAAACCATATTTTAAAATTTCTTAAAAGGCAGGATGACAGCTGGCAACAGGGTCCCTCAAATCTGTCAGAGAAAAACTTAACTCTCCTCCCAAATACAGAATTCCACCGGGCATGATGTCCACGCGGGCAGACCCAACCCTTCAGATCCCAAATCATTCCACACATTATCCCTGCTATCTTCATGACTTCTGAACTGAAGCCTAATTCTCATTTTTGTTTCCTTTCCTACCCCCAGTGGAATTTGCCAGGATTTTCCCTTTTTGTTTTTGAGGCTGGGATACAATATCATAGATAGAGTTCTGCTTTTATATTTCTCTTTCTTGGCGCACTCTGAATGGGCTGGATTTTGGGGCTCCATATCGAGCACTAATTTGAGGGTGCCCTCAGCCCTCACCACATCACGCACTTTTCTGTGCACTGCCGTCTCTTCCTCTTCTGGCATTTCCACTTTCCATTACACAAGTGCCAATCATCCGGAAATTGTTCTAAAGTTCTATTTTTGTGCTCTTTTTATTTCTGTGAAGAAAAGCCCTGTTCAGAACCCGAGATTCTGAGCTTAGAGAAGCACAGAAACCTTTCCTTGAATATATCCAGTCTATTGATAAGCCTGTCAAAGATATTTATATTCTGCAGTTTTGATTGTATAATTTCCTTTTGATTCTTTATTAGAGCACTCTACTCTCTGCCTAAATTATCCATCTGTTCTTGCAGTTGTGAACTTTTTTCCATCAGAACCCTCAGCATATTAACCATGGCTGTTTCAAATATCTTGTCTGCTCATGCCAACTTCAATACCATATTTAATGCATGAATTTTCTCTTCAGACTGGTTGGCATGTATACTGACATGCCTTTTAACTTTTAGTTGAAAGCTAAATAGTATTATATAAATAACGACCATGGGGGAGGAGGAGGCTTTATTTTAACAGGGTCATTAGATGGGCTGTGTTTTGTATTTGCTGTGTCCTCAGGAGCCAAAGTTTCCCAGTCTTTCCAGCACCCCAGGTTTGGCCTCCCTTCTTGGCTTTTGACTTCCCTGCAGGGTGTCCTGTGCCCTTCTGGCTGAAACCCACTGCTCTTGGTGTAATATGGGAGAAAACAACTCTCTATGAACATGTGGTCAAGCATGGATCTTTCAGAAGGATCCCCAGACATAGAGCTCTACTTCCTTTGCTATCAGATGAGATAAGAGTGAGGAGTGATGAACGTATTTATGCCAAGTAGCACAAACTGCTGGAAAATCCAGTTCTCTGATGTGTCCAATGGAAGTTATTAATTTTCAGTTGGTTCAGAATTGCTCCATTTATAAAGATGGATGCGACCGCTTCAAGAATGTCTGATCAAAACCAGCACTCTTTCATATTTTTAAAATGACACTTCATCACTTAACTTTTGAAATCTAATGTTATGATCCTAATCACTGCTAATGTTTTACGAAATTTTCTTTTTATCATAAATAGGATCAATTTTCACCATAGATTTTTAGTAATGGAAACTTTTAAGTAGTGGTAGATTTACAAAAACAAAACCTATAAATATAAAGGGCTTTTATCCTCAATTACCACTTTCCAAACAGAGGAGTTAGTCACTTGTTCTGAATTCTTACTAAGTCTTTCAAAACAAGCTCAGGAAAAACACCAGATGTTTGTCCAAGTTCCTTCTTTGGTTAACTGCCTTTTAGACCACATGAGATCAATTCAGTGAGATAACCAATGCAGTCGAAATGTGCCACCAGCCCTAAAACAAAGACGGCGGCTGTCCTCTTAGCCTGTGCCCCCGAGAAGGGCCTGACTGGATGGTAAACAGGTGGCTTGGAGGAGGAGAAACCTGGAGGCCATCAAGTGTGTTCAGCCGGGAACCAACATAAGAGGGGCAGGAAATATGTGGTTGGTTTCTTAAAGGAAGATACTGATTAAATGATTGAAATTAAGAGAGGTACATTGAAAACCATTTGGAAAGGTTGCAACCAAAATATGCAGAAAATATGAAGGATTTTGCTTTCAAGTAAAAGTAAATATCTCTTTAGGAAATGAAAGTAAATAAACAGGGAAAACAATCAATAGCTGGTTGGTTCATAAAAGGCAACGCGCTCAAGCCTGAAGACTTTCATTTTCTCAGTGCAGACAAAGGCAAGAGATGAAGAAGGAGGTGAAGTATTGTGTGTATTATAATTTCTATAAAAGGTTGGCAGTCAGTCAAGCACAGTGATGCCAGCCGGCAACCTCAGCTGCTGGGGAGGCCGAGGCAAGACAATCGTGAGTTTGAGGCCAGCCTGAGCCACAAAGAAGATCTGGTCTTAAAAGAAAAAAAAAATGGTTGGAATGTAGCTCAGTGGTAGAGCACCCCTGGGTTCAGTCCCCAGTACTACAATAATAAGTTAATTAATTCAATAAGATAAAAAAGAGAAGAATAAAAATGATAATAATCAGGTACATGAGCAACACCTTGTAACACTGTTCACACTGGAAAATCAGACTTTCTTTGAAGTGTCTAAATTTCCACGTATTTCCCACAGTAGTGTGTCACCTTCTGAAATAGCAAGAGCTCCTTGTGCCCCGATAGCCAGCAAACCAAATCCAACGCAGGTGCTAATCTGTAACTGAACAGTCTGCACCTGCAGGTAGTTATGTCTAACATGGCAACGGTTCGAGCCATTTGAGATAATGTTTGGGAATGACTTCATTTTGCGCTGTCAGTGGAAGCCAGCTAACAAAGTCAGCCCGAGGTTTATAAATATCACTCACTCCTCCAGCCACGACAGCAGTGCCGCCTGCAGCATTCTTTAAAGTGGTCCAACTCCACACTGCCCATGAGGCAGAGACCGTAACACACTCCCTCCTATAGGCGAAGAAACTGCTCATAGAAAATGTCAAGCTCAAAAGGCCAAGGACTGAGACACATTCACTGCAGTTCCCAGGAAGTATCTCACTGTTGCTGAAACATCATAAATCCGCATGTGAGCCTCATTCAGCCCCACTATACACTTGCTAGTATTTTCCCCAACTGCCTCTGATTTTGAGAGAAAATATCTTACAGATCTCTTGTTAGCAGGTAACAGTAATAATTCCACAATTTGCAATTGTCTGTCAACATTTTTGACAATAAATATGACTAAATAATATCACTGACCTTTCTGTAGTCAATTTCTTGAAATTATGTGTAATGGACACCCTTTAGAGTATAATTTGTTAATGGTTCCAGAACACATGAGATATAAAGCCACCACCTCTACAAATTTCTCAATAAAAAAGAGAGAAGGCCTGAAATTATTAGTCAATAACATAGGTAGCCATCATCCCCAATACAGTCTCAAGTTAGTTAATTAAATTGTTTTCCCTTCAAGATAAATAACAGCAAATAAAAGTGGTATGCTTCTGCTGATTCAAAATGCAATGAACCGTGATGCTGGTAAAATAGCTAGGAAGCTTCTGAAGCCTATTCAGCCACAAAACAGAAATTATAAAAATAACAATCCAATACTGTGGTCAAAATTTTCAAAATGTATTGCAGGAATCCAATTTTTGATCTCCAAATTCCTAAAACATATGAGGGTTGGATGGTTTCTATTTCATAGTTAAAATTCTGAAAAGCCCCAATATTTTTGCTAAGCAATAAATATAAATGATTCTCATTATTAATTCTTTCTATGTTTGCAGGTTCAATTTTACCTGCTAAAATTTATTTTCAGCCCCCAATGGATACTCAGGGCGTGCAGACCTGCACAGAGCAATGAAGAATCGCAGTCCCGACCTGCACGTTTCGGGCCAAGGAGTTTGCTTCGTGTTTCAGCTCTGCATAGGAAAGCAGTGTTCAGTTTGTGGTCTGCTTAGGGCATTGCTGCTCAATGTGAGCTGAGACTAGGATCCAAGTGTTGCCCCGTGTAGGGTGGATCTGAGGGAATTTGTGTGCCAGAGGGGATCTCCTGTGACCCGGAGGCAGTGCTGCTGGCTGTCAGCTCACGCTACCAAATCAGTATCTGCTATCCGCAAGGGGTCTTTAAACAGCAGCCATGTCTGTTGGTTTTGAGCTTACAAATAAATTTTAGCGAGTAGGTGAACCTGCAAATAGGGAATTCCTGAATAAGGAGAATCATTTCTATTCACTGCTAAGCAAAACTATCAGAATTTTAACTATGAAATCGAGGTCATCCAACTCTAGTGGGATAAAGGCTGTGGACTGACAGTTGAAGAAATAGTGTAATCCTCAAAAACATCTAATCCTGTGTTTCCCCTAGAAGCAAGAGCTCAGTCTTCACTAAGCCTGTGTTTGTGGTGACTGCAGAACAGGACACTTGGAAGAGGGAGAATTGACTCTCTGCTCAGTATTTCTTAATATTGCTCCCACATCTAGGGAAACAAGTCTGAAGGCAGTGTTTTAGAAAGCAAAATATGATCTGGAGGTGGAACCATAAGTGAACTAAATCAGACATGCAAGCATAGATATGGCATGGTTTCCCTTATGTAAGAAACCCCAAGTGCAAAGAAATCCAAGAGAAAATCAAAGACAGAGCATGGAAAGCAGGGAGAGAGACCTTCGGTAAACGGAGAGGGAATGAAGTGCTGGGAGGAGGAGAGAGAGAAGGGAACGCAGAAAGAATCATGCTGCATTTTATCCAGAGAACAGCTCCCCACGGTGAGTGTAACTGTTACACACTGCAAACATGAACTCAGAGAAATAAGATCTTTAAGGAGGGAAATGTACGACACTACAAAGGGAAACATACTCTGCCCACTGCGGGACTTTCGCAGCAGCTCAGAGTGGCTGTGAGTTTGGGTTTCAAGGTCTTGGCCACCCCCACCCAGCCCTCGGTGGTGAGCAGCCCCTGGACATCAGCCCCTCATGAATAAGAAGCAGGAAGCCCAACAGAACGCTGTCAGCACTGAGTGACCTCACCATCCATCGTAAAACACGCAGGAAGATGCCTGGGGTAACATGCAGCCTGCGTACAAGTTAATCATCACTCTCTGCCAGGGTTTTGTAGGCCTTTTGCCAAAAGAACTGATATTCACAGGAGCTAAGACTATACCTCAAGCCATAAAGCATTTCTCATTCAATTACAGTAGCGATGGTCTAATGCTATTAAGTATGTGACGGACACACATACACTCTTCTTAGCAACAGTTCACAGTAAATCATTCATCTCAAAAATGAGAAAGAACTTAAAAATGTGATTCAACTATAATCTTTTTTTTTTTTTGGCCTGGGAATCAAGCATAATTCATTTTTTGCCTCAATTCCTCACCCCTCATGATATTCTGACTTTCTCCATTTCTTCAAATAAAAATTATAAGCCCAGCCTCCCAGCTCTCAGGTCTAAAACACTTCAGTTCCTTTCTCTCTCTCCCCCTTCAGAATCCAATTCCAAACTAAATGTATTTGTTGTTTCCTGTTTCTCACCAGCAGAGTGAAAGCTCTGAAGAGCTGGGATTTCTGCTTCTGCCGTCCACTTCTGGCTCCCTTAGGCCAGGACGGAAGATGTGCAAATATTTCTCAAGAATAAACACTGCAGTCTCTCATACCTAACCACAAGCTTTGGACAGTAGGACATTAGACATTCAGCCCTAAACTGTATAGTGGCATTTCATTTGTCAAGGAAAATACATCCCTTTTCTGAAGTTGTTGGCAGGAACATACTTTTGTGGCAGTTAGAATTCTCATGTCAACATGTTTCAGCAGCATTTATTTAAAAGTAAATTGCTTCCGTGGATGGGTACTAGGGTTGGCCATGGCACTGTGTGGATCAACAACTGGGACTTGCTTGACCTATTCATCAAACTTCCCCGCAGTCTACAGTTGCTCCTTCAGCTCTGCCATCTCTCTGCAATGGACGATGTCTTCCTGCTCACTGGGTAGCATCCAGGACATAATAATCATTCAGTAAACATTTCCCAAATCAATGACGAATCAGTGACGGAATGGCTATCATTTTCCTCAGGGGGCTCCCTGTGTTAATCCCCAGTAAGTGATGGCTCAGTATCATTAGTTAAGTGAAAGAAGGTGGTAATCAGTCAGTGAACGGCACTGAGCGGAGTAACTGCAGATGTGCCACTCGGCACGTTAGGCTGAGTTGTTCTGTCACATGAGAAACACAGCAGGGTAGAGCCATGAATAGCTTGAACACTCCGATGTGACCGTGATCATACACACAATGCACCCCATTTCTGTTCTCTGCTCTGTCTTGTAACGAGAGGCAGGATCAGACACCATGACAGTGCGTGTGCTGAAGCAAGCCCTGAGGTAAGAGCACAGACCGACCCCGTGGGACGGGAGATTCTAGGAGATGTCAGGTGAGTTATATGACAGCTTTTGTTAAGCATGAGTTCATGCAGGCAGCATCCACCCCAGGCTGGCTCCCAGAGGCCGGCCAGCTTGGCTTCCACGGCCCTGCTGGTTCATGCATCCAGCAAGTCAGACAGCTTCCGTCCGCTGGAGGCACCGTCCGAGCAAGGAGCCCGGATGTGCTGGCGGCTGCTTCTGGAACTTGTTGCACACTGATTACTGAATCTTAATTCACTAAGCAGGGGCTTGTTATGTAGCCCAGGCTGGACTTAAACTCATGATCATGATCCTCCTGCCTCAGCCTCCCTATGCTGGAATTGTAGGTGTGGATCACTACGCCTGGTACCGAAGCTTAACTGGGTGCTGTCTGATAAACATCACACGTGTAGGTTGATAAAGAATTCTTAACCACATTATGAACCAAATTGCTCCAAACAGGAGAGATGTTTAAATCACCTTTGTTGTGACTAAATTGTTGCCATGGGAACAAATAGGAGTTACAGAAATTGGCTGTCATGAGGAAAAAGAGAAAACATAAGTTGGTAACTACACGTTCGTGAGGAGGTGAAGCAACTAGTAACGTGGGAAGTGCTGTTCACCGCGAGAGTGCACACGGAGGGGTGAAACGTCAGAGAAGGAAACGAAGACAAAAGAACAAGCTTCGCACCACCAGGAAACTACTCCCTGGCCCTGTCAATGACAGCAGTCATCATGCTACCTTGTGAACTGACACCCCAGGGACCCCCTGTTTTGGTGGCCTGCCTAAACCCTAGCTCCAGTTACAAACATGACACAGGATGGTCTCTGCAGCTGCTGCCCTGAACCCACCTGTGAGGCTTCTGCTGTTCCTGGTACTATGGCGACACTGGCTAGGGAGAAGACTCAGCAGCACGCAGAGGCCGCTGCTGCGCCTGAAGTCACCAGGCCGCCATGTACCAAGATCTGCACTGCTGTCTCTGCCTCACTGTTCGGTGCATGAGCTCGGGGGTGTTGCTGCAGTGTTTAACGGTAGGTGTCACTCGGGGGGCCGACCCAGGGTCTTGCCTCACCATGAAGAAGAAGCTGAGGCCTCCTAGGGTTGCGTAAGGCCACCTTTGCTGCCAGCGACGCTAACGAGCCACACACCTGACCTCGAGGAAGCAGAGGAAGGGTTTTAAGATTTCAAGCAGGGCCACACAGATACTGACTGTGGAGTAGAGCTAGGAGCGTTCGGCATGCAGGAAAGAAAAGAAGACCCAAGAGTCTGCTGGGGCAAAAGGCTTAGTGTAACCAACAGTTAGGGGAAATAAATGACAACAGGCTTTCATACTGTTTATGAACCTCATCACCAACGTTCAGAGTCATACGAAGGAGAACCCAGGAAAGCCACGAGGGCAAAACACAGACGTCTCCCCGCATCCTCCCACAGAGCAGCAACGCCACTCCACTCAGAACTATCCAGGAATGTATCTGAGGGCGACTATGACCAGGTCTCTCCTCCCCTAACACAGTCACGTTTGTCATTTGGCAGCATCTCAATGGCTGACCCCATTCCGTTTCACCTTATGGTTTCCTTCACTACTGAGCAGACCCTTCGCCTTTATACTGTCCGTCTGGTCTCCTTACACTTTATTTCCACAAAATGTTTTGTTCTTAGCTGGGTGTGGTAGTGACACCTGTGATTTTAGCACTCAAGAGGCTGAGGCAGGAGGATCACCAAGGGCCAGCTTGGACTACAGAGTTAGTTCAAGGCCAGCCTGAACTACAGACTGAGATCTGTCTCCAAAAAACCAAAAACTGTTTGGTCCTGTAAAAGAAGTAGTACCTTTCATGACCTTTCACATGGGGTATTGACTCTCCCAAAGTTTCTATTTCAAGCTAAGTAATGGTCACTTCCTCTGTGTTTCCTTACTAATGTAATAAGCCCTCCATGATCCAGGATTTTAATGAAAAACATTTTCAGAACCATGTCTTCCCATTTTCCCAAAGTATGCATATTCTTCAGGAACAAAGCAGAGAAAAGTAGATGAAATTAAACCTGTAGCATGATGAAAGAAGTCTCAATTCATAGTTTTTAATCATAAATTGCTCCTTCTCAAATTTTCATAAACAGGCGGAAGAGAAGCAGTGTACCACATATGATCGTGTCACATAAGAAGACATGTAGAAGTCCTGAGGTCTGAGTGCTATGAAGTGATCTTTATACACTGTGGCAGGTGGGATGGAGGTGGAGGGTCCACTGGATTTACCTGGAGGTCTGCCCTGGGGACTGGTGGGGCCCCCTTCTGGGCATGTCTGGGAGGGTCATGGGTCTATGTGTCTGGCCGTGGGGTCTCTGTCGGTTCCTTTACTCCTCTCTCACTGGCATTGTTCCCTCACTCTGCTTCCCAGCCACAGTGAACTGAGTAGCTCTGCTTTCCCAAGCCCTTTCACCATGACGCTTCTGCTTTGGAACCAGCCAACCATGGACTGAATCCCTCAAGCACCGGAGCCTAATTAACAACCTTTTCCTTTAGGTCATCACAGTCGGGAGTTGTGCCCTAGTGATGGGAAAGCTGAGCAATAATGGGTAGAGGTGCTCAAGTGAAGATGAGGTCATACTACGAAGGCCGAGTCCTAAATCCATGTTTGATATCTTTAGAAAGACAGAAGGAGACACAGAAGAAGGTCATGTGATGATGGAGGCTGAGATGGGAGAGAAACAGCTACGGATGAGCAAAGGGACCTAAGGCGAGCCACAGAGCGTTCCTCGCTGAGCCCGGAGAGAGACCACAGCCCGACCCGTCTGTAGTTAGTACCTGGGATTCACCTTCATCTTGGGCAGTGGGCGCACGCACTAACACATGTTTCCTTGCAATCTGTTTGCACTAGCCCCTTCCTTCTTCCTCTTCTAAATCCCTTTGCCTCATTTTTATTCTTGTTGATATTATCAATCTCATTTCATGCTTACGATATATTACATTTACACTCACTGGGGTCCCAGGTTCCTGCACACAGCTTATCCCCAGTCTATGCATCTCCCTTTCCCCTAGTCTCCAGGACACCACCCGCTTGCAAGAGAGCTGCTCCCCTGTCTCCTACCCATCATCTTCTGCTCTCTGCATTTTGCCTTCCTGAAATGAGAGTGACTACACAGTATGTAAGCTTGTGTGTCTGATTTGTCTCATCAAGCACCCACTTCCTACACGTCTTGAATTTTTCACTCTGCATGGCTGAGCACTATGCCGTTCGGCACACACAGGTTTCCGTATTCGCTTGCCTGTTGGTACACACAGGCTGCTTCTAGGGCTCACCTGACTTGATGTCAGACTGTCAACTTCCAGGATGCACAGGGGACAGATTGCGCTTTTGCTCAGTCACCACACAGGTGGGAATTGTCATAGCAGATTCAGAGAGCAGACACACATGGCGAGGCTCAGAGAGGACTCTGGACGGTCAACTTTGTGCAAATCCAGGGTCTGTTTTATGGCTCGGGACAAGTTGCCCAATGCATCTGAGCAAACTCTGCTACTGTGTGAAGTCTAGAGCATTTATCTGAAATAATATTTGTGAAAAACCAGGCAAATAATAGGAAATCATCAAGCAACAAGATGTCTTTTATCAATAAAGGGAGGAAAACCTCTAAATCATTCTTATAATTTCAGTATTAAATATAAAAATTTTGCATAGTTTCTTAAAACCCTTTCACGAGATAAGCTACTCAGGAAAAATGATCTCGAGTTGAATATAAAGTTGTGTGAACATCAACATCGGCCTCCAAGCTGTCTCGGGGAACAGCAGCAACCTCCAAGATGTTTCATATTCAGTTTTCATTTTCACACAAACAAATGTTGTGGGCACTTGTTTACTATGGGTAACTGAGAAAGGAAGATTCAATAAAAAGCCAAGACACAGCTGATGATCATCTGTCACTTGACTAACAATTCAGGAAATGGGAAAGAGTTGAAAAATAAAAGCATCAAGCCCTTGGTTAACACGGGCTCGTATCAACGTAACTGATTTCCGGGACAGGTGAGCCGGGCGTGTCCATCACAGTGTCTACACAGCTGCTTCAGAAACTGTGTGACCCGCCACCTTTTCCCCTAATTTTCCTGGGTTCTAGGAGAATCAGTAACGATACGCACACAAATGAGGTTTTGTCCGCTGTGAAACATGCCTAGTTGGAGCCCCCACGTACACCGCGTCTTCAGGTGGCCGAGGCCCGACCGACTCACTCACCAGCACTAGAAGCAGCACGATGTCGGGGCTGTCGCGGGCGCAGGCGATGTGCATTGGTGTCCAGAAGTCTTCATCCTGGTGGTTGACATTGACTCCTCTGTCAATCAGGACCTGGGCAACGAAGGCGTTGTCGTACCGAGCACACTGGCAGAAGGGAAGAAGGGAAAAACAATCAGCTATGACATCTCCGCATTTCCGGAACAAACTATGGAATTTCCACAGATAGAAAACTTCGGTGCCACCTTTGGAAGATGAGAGGTGACGTTAACCTGGGAAACAGAAGTCCACGCTTTCCAAGGAACCTAAAGGAGAAGGGACCGAGCCTGCACTGATAGGAGGCCGGGCCAGCAGACAAGGGCTCACAGGACAAAGCAAAGGCGCAGATCAGGAAGGTTAAAATGCACTGTTTACTGCCTAAGTTCTTTCCACCGCTACACAGAAAACCTTCAGCCATGTACAGTGATTCCTAGAAAATCTTTGGCCACTTGTAATTAATTATTTTCCAAAATAGAGACCTTATCATATTATGGTTTCTGCTTCAAAGCATGGACAGTTTGCCATTACCAGAAAGAAGAAAACTTAACCATTTTCTGGAATCCACGTAGAGAAGCCTCTGGGGTGTCACTGGGACCTCATCTCTCCTCATTGTCCTAAGAGGCCCGCGCACATGTCCACGAGACTTCAAGTCATCCCCAGCAGGCCACATTAGGAAAGCTACTCTGGAATTAAACTGCTGTCTAGCTTAAATTCTAACGATCTTGTAGTATTGTAACTCATAGATATTCCCCAATCCACTCAATCTAACCACGCAGGGACTGACTTTGTGCCTCCTTCAAACCTCAGCTAAATACTGCATGTCTAAGTCAGGCCTGGCTTCCAGGGTCCACAACCTAGAGAGCCGTGCTTAAAATCCTCCTGCGCTGTGGTAATGCCCTCCTGTTACGTCTTCAAATTTTAATGGGTATGAAATTCCATATTCAATTCTTTCTTTCTACTACTTTGTAATTATCTGTTAATTCTATTAATTTCTAACATCCTAATACTATTAATTTCTAATGACCTAATATCAATTTTCCAGGATCAATTAATTTTAATAGATTACTGAAAAAATTGATGTTGCTTCTAGAAGTACTGTCATCTGAATTTATCCGGCTACACAATGACCAGGAAAATTAAAAGCAAACTGCTGTGAGGCCCCATGGCTGGGTGTCACCTTGAAGTCAGGCAGCAAGGGGCACCCCACTCTTTCCTGTTGACTATGCCAAGATTGCTCCTGGCACAGCCCAGGGAGGACCATGGGTGGCCAGGACTTGCTGCTGACCTCTGCCCTGCAAGGGCATATGTTACTGAAGCTCCCAGTGCAGGAAGGCTGGGGCTGCCAGAGGAGGACTGCGGCCTTCTGAGGAGGGCTCTCAGCACTCTGCAGACTGGTGAACAGCATGTGCTGCCCGGGGGGATCTCAAGGTCAGAGAGGGACCATGTGAGAAGGACGAACAGCTCCTGCACATGCAGCCTGAGGACCGCAGTGCACAGTGCAGACCGCAGACATCACAGCCCATGGCACTATGGGGGGGGTGACCCCCAGGGAGTTCCCCCTCACCCCCAGACAAGAGTGGAGATGCAGTCCCAAGCTAGTGCTGCTCTGTCCCTCCCTCACAGATCGCTAAATCCTGAAAAGATCAAATCGACTGCAACAGCCCCAAAGAGGGCTCAAGAATATTACATGGATGCAAACATCTTCAGTGCTCAGCACATCAAATCCTCCCCTGTCTAAAGCCTAACAAAAATGACCATAAATGCAGAAAAGCAGTAAAACAGCACTCACATTACAAAGAAAACACACCCCACAAGAAGCACCTGCTAGAACTGCAAATTAGGGCATAATAAGCAGTATTATAACTACGCTCCACATGGTCATAACATCGGGGAATTATTAACTGTACTAAGTAGATATATGAGAGATAGTAACAAGACTCAAATTTAATACGTCTAGAGATGAGGGAGACCCTCAGGGGCCAGGATGAAAAGTATGCTCTTGGATGTGGCCAGCGACACCCTAGATATTACAGAAGTTGAGATTAGCAAAGTGGAAGATGTGATATAAGTTACACAAAACAACAAAGACAGAAAATATCTCTAAAATATAATTTAGTGCTTGAAATTAGTAACAGTGGAGAATGGGGTTTATGCAACATGTAGACATAAAATATATGCACAGGGAGAAATGGAGACAATACCATCAGGAAGGATTCACACTGCATCAAAAGGGTTGAATACTGTGAAGCCGGGCGCAGGAAAACCTACACCACCAGGGCAAGCACTCAGACAACAAGTACAGTACAGAATCCTACCGAAGAGAGAAGACACGCACAATAACCCAGCGAAGGCACAAAAGAGGACGGGGAGCAAACACGAGGAATAAACAAAATGCAAGTGACAGATTTCAGTCTAACGAGAGGAATCAGACATGCTAGCAGCAAACTTCTGGAACTACTTTTTTTTATTAAAATGGTATCAAAACGTGGAATACTTAAAACTGTACAGGGGTGAAAAAACATACAATGACTGCTTACAATTTTAAAATTATAAGCAAAGACTCATTGCCAGTAACTGCCCCCAAGTCCTTCCCCTCACTTCAAATACCCTTATCCCATCACCCACTACCCTGTCTCTCTCTGCAGCAGTTCTGGAGTCCTCTTTCCTGAGTGTCTATCAGGTGTGATCAAAAAATGTAGCGGCAACCAGCGAAAGGACAGGGTCCTGCAAACAGGACGCTGTGTCCTGAAACACTTCAACTGCTGGATCTGGCACCGTGGGACTTCTTCCTCAGAGTCAAAATCAACATGAAAGAGAAACATTTCAAATCAATCCAGATACCAAGGCAGCCAGGACAGCGCGACTAAAGACACTCAAGAAAGACGACTTCCAGAACTGCCTCCAAAAATGGCAGAGATGAGGCCATAAGCACTTTGAAACAAGAGGGAGACTTTGAGGGGGTTGCATAGCAACGTGTCTTCTACTGTAATAAATGTTTTTCTAAGCGTTCATTATACAGTTTGATCACACCTCACCCTGATGAAAATACACAAAAGACGTGCATGTTGAGATCTACAGACCATTAGTGGGACAATTTTTTTTAAACTTAAAGAGTATGAGTATTCATGGGTCAAAAGACAGTGTGTCTTAACCAATTTTTGCCAAACTGATACACAAATTCAACTCAAGTGTAACCAAAATTCCATCAGGTGCTAATGCAGCACCTAAAACAATGACTTCAAAGTTCAGAAGTTGATAGTTTCAGTTTTGTAATAACAGTATAAAAATTCAATAAATTAGTTTTAGAGTATAATATTTGCATCTAATTTATTTTATGAAATTTACAGGCGTATAATTCCTTTTCTACTCTATCTTTTTGATAGTTTACTGCATAGTAATGCATAGGAACTAGAACAGCCCAACAAAATTTGAATAAAAACAAAGCTGGCGGACTATAACACCTAACTTCATGGCTTTTTATAAAGTTACGGTGATCAGTGTAGAGCGACGTTGGCATAAAATCAAATGGACCAATGAAACACAAGAGAGAACTCAGAAACAGATCAACACATCCAGGGACAACTGACTCTTGAGAAAGCTGAAAAGGCAACTCAGGGGAGAAAAAAAGGTTCTTTCAATAAATCTCGCCCTGTTAACACAGAGACAAACCTTCCTGGTCTACACTTTGATCTGCACCAGAGAGAAAATTTACTCATAATGCAAAACAGTGAAAAGTGTAAAAACTAAAATTACAAAAGTTGTAACAGGGACACAGGAGAATGTCTAAGTGATATTCCCCGTCACCACATTGCCTGATCAAGTCAAGTGTACAGTGAGTCTGTACCATAACATAAGGTCCCCTTGGGTATCAGCAGACAGAAAAGCTGGGATGCAGGGACACAGTCCAGGTGCTGGCAGACGCATGGCATTTGATGTGACACTGCCAGTTTGGAACTACGGTCGTTGCTTCTATGAGGCTCCAAGTCATGCAACAGAAGTTATTAACACCAGGGATCTGAAGGTATGAACTATGACCTCATCCATCAAGCTTCCCATCTGGGGAGCAGTGATGCAGGAAGTGAAGATTAGAACATGGATGTTCAGTCACTTGGGTTCAGAGTGTGGTACCTGGGTCCAATTTACACTGTGAAGTTCACATGCAAGCTTTTTGGTATCTCACTGCATGATGAAAGCAGTGTGACCTCTTTCTGAGCCTGTCTAGGTATCTTCAACCTTTACTTCTTTGAGTGATATACACATATCACTCAAAGATTCCTGAGGATTTTCAGTGTATTTCAACAACAACAAAAAATCTTAATTAGCCACAAGGCTGAATGTGGTTATTAGTCCTTCTCAAGTGATGTAACATCTAAATTCACAGTTCAGGAAATTGCAAATAGTAACTTGACAGCAATAAACACCTCCTAAACACACCTGTCTGAAAAGACTGTGATGCTTACCCATCCCTGCTCCAGAGTTCTTCCACTAACACCGGTTCCGAGTAAAACTACCTCTCCCTGGAGAGAGTGTTCTTCAAGCCAGCAAACCTTCCTCCCAATCAGGTCACTTCTCACCATAGGAAGCAATCGCTAGGCACTATCAGCCGGATCTCAAACCCCAAGCAGAATCCTCTGCATACTCTGCGGGATCCAGTGCAAAATGAAAAGACAGGCCTTATTTACACAGTATTAATCACCTCAAGATGGTGACAGCCAAGCCGGCATCCTCACTCAGGCTCTGTGGCTGCGTGGGCCACGTGGCCATGAACTGGCCCTGGCGTCCTCTTCACACAAGCCGTGTGACTGTACTGGCCACAGGCCTGACACGCTGCCCCGAACCCACAAACTTTTTCATCCACTCAAGCTCACGGACTCCCTGTGGTCCACATATTTCTCTTTATTCCATCGAAACTCTGGAACTCAATCCATTTTCAATCTGTTTGCCTCCTGTGGAAAGGGCCACAGAAGCTACTGGAAATCAACCTCCCTGAAAGTGCCATCTGCCCTGCGGCCTTGGGCAGCTTAGGTTAGATTATTCTTCACAGGTTGCTCTAAGAACTTGAACAAGTTTTGAGCTTATTGATGATTCTTCTGCAATCTTTGCGAGCTTATCACTTTGTATTTCCTTCTACATCTCAATTCATCTTTACACACCCCCTCTGTCCCTCCCTTCCTGTGGGGGACAGCCCACTCCATTTCTCCCTGGAAGGCTTGGGGACCATGGAAGCCACAGTCTCTCTAATCTTGACAGCATGGACTGACGGACACCGCCAGCTTACTCACCCCAAGACAGGTCCCAAACATCTCCCTCCAAAGGCCACCAATCTACCCCCATTTCTGCTCACTTGCTACGAGCAAGATGCCCTCTGCTCAGAAATACTCACTTTGCGCTTCTCCACTGAGGACCAAAGTATCCCATTCTGCCTCCTAGAACAGACTCAGAGGCAGAGCAATGACCAGCACCTTCCCACCGTGCTGCACGTGGAAGTGGCGGCAGGGTCAGAAAGCAAGAGCCGGCACCTCCCAGGCAGAGTCCGCGGTGCAGGCCGCTCTGTGTGGGCGCCACCTGCCCCAGCCGGAGCCGCTTTCTCACTGCGCGAGCCCAGCACCACGTGCGTGGGCTGTCAGTGCGCGCAGCACAGAACAGCGAGGCGCACAGGGGAGCCGCGCATGGCTAAACCTGTCTGGGTCGTTTCTGACGCTTTATCATTCACCCCCACCTCTTCCTGACCTTGGCCCAACCCTCAAGGGTCACCCTTCCACTTCCCTCTCATCTCTCCTTGATTTCACTCCTTTACTGACATTTTAAGTTTCTCTAGGAGAGAAAACACACAGTAGTTAACTTTTGAGTCTGGCTCACTGCACTAACACGACGCTCAATCAAAGCGTGAGAAAGTGTATTATTGATTCTGCTGAAAAGACTGAAAATCACAGAAACCGATGACCATCAGATGCAACTTGGAACTTAAAATCGTTTTGGCATAATGGCTATTTTGTGTGATTTACTTCATGTGATAACTAACAAGCTTGTCATGGATAACTCTGAAGTCTACCATGGGGAAAATTTACACACACACACACACACACACACACACACACACACACACAAATATTTAGAGTTAAAACAACTAATTACATGGCTCATACTGAGAGATACCTTCCAGCAATTTTTCTTTCAGTGTGTTACAGCAACATGGGTTCTCTCAGCACCTCCATTTCTTATTTCCCCTTCCCTTCTGCATGTGTCTCAAATGGCCATCATCACCCAGAAGACCAGAAGAGAGTAACGGGACAGCAGACACTGAGATCCAGGGACAGGACACCCAGTGAAGACCATTGACGGGCACAGCTCCCCCACACATGAAAACACAGATCTCAGAACCTCCTGATAGGTGTTGGTAGAGCAGAGTAATACGACTGATTCAGTTTGTATTAGTGGTAGACAGTCTCTTGGGTTTATGGGTTCTTAGGAATTCAAACATTTTGTGGGAGATTAGTAGCAAAATCAATTTAAATTTGTTGCGATTTCCCCCAAGTTTTGACATTACTTGGTAGTTCCCATGTGGTCCACTGTTCTCCACGTTATGTAGTAACACAGACCACGCCATTCAGCCAGTCACTGCAATCCGCTTCCATTCGTCAGTCAATAGAGCATAGAACAGCACAGTAAAGGAGCATCACACCAGGGAGACATGAATATCATCTCCTTCTTAGGTGGAGTCTTGAAAATTTGTTCTCAGAAGTCAAGAACAGAAAAGTGCTTACCAGACTGTGGAGAAGGAAGCTGAGGTTATCAATGAGGACAGTATCGGTTTGCTAAGAGCAATGCCTTGCAGTTCTGTGATACAGCACAGTGAACATAATTAGTAGCGTTCACTGTTATCTCAAACTAGGAGAAGTGGCACGTGTTTACCATGAAAAGTTAGAGCGCTGGACATGCTAATTGTCCTGAGTGGATCCGAGGTACTCCCCAAGGTACACATGAATAAAAAATCACTTCATTAATATGTGTATGTATATTTCAATCAAAAAGTAAAACATGTAAATAAAAAATAAATGAAACTTTTCAAAAGTAAATAAATAAAAAAATCACTGCTATATCATCTGTTATGGTTTGTATCAAGAGGTTCCCCCAAAGACTCACGTGGTCATGGGGGGAGGGCTTTTTGGAGGCTGATGAATCTAGAGTTTGTGACTGATTTGATTCAATGTTAGGATTAAGGGTGTGAGTGCTATACCTGTCCTAGGCAGCCTGCATACAACATAAGGGACAGAAAAAGACTTGTCCTCTCTCTCTCTGACTCTGTCTCCCCCTCATTTGCTGATTTTGCTGGCTTCCACCACTATGAATGTTGCCCCTCTGGCCTTGGAGCCAGCTAATTATAGACTGAAGCTTCTACAAACTGAGCTAAATAAAGCTCTTCCCTTTAATTTGGTTGCTGGGTATTTTGTCTCAGCAATGAGAGAAAAGTAACTAAAATACTGTCTTAAACATACTTCCATGATTTTTGTTTCTCCCAAGTGTGGTTTTCAGCAAATGTTATTCCCCAGACTCTCTTACCATAGATAAACTATTCAGAATCCTCTGAGTTAATTATATTTGTTATTTCTACCTATGTTCTAGCCAATTGAACCAGATTCTAATAATGGAACACAATATCACTAAAAAGATTCCAATATACTCCTTACTCACACTCATCCAGAAAATCTGAAATCCTAATGAAACTGTTGTCTTTTTACACAAATGTAAACCCTCTCCCAGCAGCTGTAGCACTGGTTTTCTTCACTGTGAGTGGAGAAGCCCCACATAGCAGCAGAAGCTGCTGACAACTGTCAAGGGGCCACAAGCCCCAGGTGCTGAAGAGCTGATGGGCAGGTAGGAGCCACCAGGAGTGGGAACACGAAGAGCTGAGGGGCACCAGCACTCAAAGCCACAACACTGAGGGCTAAGGGCCACTTGTCTTTAAATCCTGGAGGTGCTAATAACAAAAGAACTGCATTTTGCCAACTCATGATTTATATATAACTTAAGCAAGGACCCTCTGCCCTTGGAAACACCTTGGAAACCCTGGAAAAGACGATGGGACAACAGTAATGGTTGTCAGCAGCCTCGAGAACCAGCCCATGTCTGATTTCCATCTTGCATGCAGCTAAGGATCTACGTTAGTCGGTGACAGAACCAGGTGTCACCTCTGAATCCGTAGCGTTCTTTCAAGGGCGTGGGGGGAGCCAGCAAACGGGAGCAGGGAGAAGAGGCAGGGGAGTTCAGGGAGCACTGACCAGCAGGAGACGGAGGAAGAATAAGGGGGAGCAGCGGAAATGGCATTTCTGGAATTGCAGGCAGTCGTGCATCTTTGGAGGGTCTGCCAAGGTCCTGGAGCTGTGGAAGGGCAGCCCGTCCAGTGGTGAGCCACAGGCTGAGCTGGGAGAACCTTTCTGGGTGCAGAGGTCTGGCCTCCCCTAGACCACACCCTGCCATGCTTCCCAAACATGCCCACTCCGCGTTTCCTGGCAAGAGGACAGAATTCTGCAAGAAGTCTATGCAAAGTGCCTTGCTTATCCGCCTTCACCTTGTTAAAAGAGAGTTCTGGTTTGAAGCAAACAGGGCTTCCTTGTTGCAGAGATATAAAAATAAAACAAAATCAAAGCAAAACAAACCAAAGAAACCCATCTGGCTGGGAACTGCACAAGGACCTTTGAAAGCCCTCGCCGTTGGACGAATCAGCCCCTGTCGGTGTCTTTGCTCAAAGACGGAAGCTCAGCCCTTTTGCTTTTTGGAACCACCCAGAGCATTTGTTCTGCTCTTGTTGTTTTGCTCCCAAGTCACCCAGCCAGGTGCTCACGATACAAACGGAGCCCTGGGGCAGCTCTCGGCTGAGGCGCTCGTCTAAGTTTCACTGGGAGACGTCAAACTAACGACCTGGACTGCACGGCTGTGGACGCTAAGCTTCTCACAGACCAAAGGGACGCTGGGTGGAAAAACACAAACCCCAGCCAAAGTACGGACCCTAAAGTCGCAGCCCTGGGAGATGTGGGCAGTGCCCTTTTCACCCTGCATGCCACTCTCTTCCTGCTTGAGCAGTCTGCAGCCACCGCCTGCTACAGACATCAGAACCATCCACCTGGCTCAGTGGCAGCACCACCCTCAGCGCTCTGCCCCTTCCCTGTGCTGCTGCTGGCATGTGCGGACGCATCCACTCCCCTGCCTCTGCTCCCTGCTCCCGTTCACTGGCACCATTGTTTTCTTTCCCCAGCTTGAATCACTTTCGGAAATTCTTGCCTTTAAGCTATTTTCCTTGCTCAGTGTGTGTCTGTCTGTCTTTATCATCTATCTCATTGCATTATGTGTACTTTTCTTCCTTTTTTTTTGGCCATGTATCAACATATCATGGGTGTTTTAATATCTACTGTAGCTCAATATTTTAAGCAGCTACAAAAGTCCTACTGTTGGCTGGGGACTTAGCTCAGCGGCATAAGCGCCTGCCTGGCAAGAGCAAGGTCGCGAGTTCGATCCTCAGTACTGAAAAAAAAAAAAAAAAAAAAAGAACCCTACTGCTGAAATGCATATCCTTGCATTAGAACTAAAATTCACCCAGTGAAAGAAAACAGTCTCTATTTGTAAAGCATTTCACTTGCCTTGTCTGTGGCCTGAACTTGTCTCTGTGTGACACTACAGGGCCCCGATGTCAGCAGCCCCCCGCTGCCCCTGGGAGCTCCCACATGACTATACACTGATGAGCATAGCAACGCAAAACCCTGGACATCTCGGCAAAGCCTATGCAATCCAGACCATTTCTCGCAAATGCAAAGTCTGAGTTCTCTTCTCCACTGTCCCTGGGATGCACCTCCAGGGTGCAAAGTGTTACTGCACACCATCTTCCCTTCTGGTCTATCACATAGAACTTGACACCTGTCATGGGATTTGATGTATGACTTACTTAATGAGTAGCAGTAAATAAACTCAGTCCACTGTATTTGTAGAAAGTGTATTCAAAAGGAGATAAAGGTGCTGCATAACTCAAAATGCTAAGACCTGTTTCCTCAAATATCAATTTTTAAATCTTGCATGAATTTTTTTAAAATTCCAAACATTAAAAAAAATTTTTTTGAAAGAAAACATTTTCCTGGCACTTCTAGGAAAAGTCTTACAGAAATCTGAGCTAAGAACATGGTCCTCCGTGAATAACAACTGAGCTGAACAAACAGCTCTGTGAGATCTTAACATTTTCAGTGGCCTTTTCTGCAGCCCCACGCACACATATGCTACCTTCCACTTGGTGACACCAACTGCGGGGACAACTTGTAATTAGGGCTCGGTGTGATGTGGCACCAGCCCCCGACACGGTCCCCAGAAGGTGGGCCGCACAGGGAGGCCGCTTCCGGTGACATCCGAGACAGCTAAATTGCCCTTCTTGGCACCCTAGGCATTTGCAACCCTGAAATTTGGTGTCTTTGGCAACCTGCAATTTTTCACTTGTTTCTATTTACTCAGTTACCCCAGGAAAAGGAGCCCGAAGCACCGAGCCCGCGCTCCCCCTCCAGTGACCTCCCTGGGTCTCACTGTCACCCCTTCTGCTCCTGCAGAGCATCTCCTATCAGCATCCTCTGTGACTGTGTCACATCATCCCCTGTGACTGTGTCACATCATGCCTTGCGGTCCAGAGTCCCAAAGCTTTCTCTGGACGCCTGCTTCTCTCTTATGCAAGTTTTTCCCATGGTGGCTATAAGTGAAAAACCCAAAACTCCCATTGCCAACCCTCACCCCAGGAAAGCGAAGTCAGGATCTTGGAGGTAGAGGCGGGTGGGCAGGTAGGGAGTCAGGCGTCAGCACTGTGACAGCCCCACCTGCCTTGACTCCAGGCTGCGGTGAAGCTGAGTGCACGAAGCAGCTCCTGCTTGCACGCATACACTCTGTCTCAGCTCGTCACTGTGAGAAGAAACACAGCAGCACGCTTTATCTCGGCAGAACACGTTAAACTTGAGTTTTTGTAATGCTGTTTTGTTATTTTCCAAAATTAAGTTAATCTATGTGCCCAGCTCCTAAACACCATCAAGTCAGGTAATTCCTAACATCTCCCTTCACTTAACGTTTCACTAAGCCAGCAAGTGTCACACACATAAGCCTTGTAAAAAGACTTCTTTATGTAGCACTCACACTTTCATCTTACTTACCCATGCTCACTTCACTGCCAAAAGAACAGGAGCTCATTCTTATTCACACTGCCATGGGTCCCACCAGAGCAGAGCCAACTTCCCTGAAGCAAGGGGAGCCGGGCGGTCCCTGCCCCCTGCTAGGAAGGGACTGAGGCTATCAAACCTAGTCCCAGATCTCTGTTCAACTGTAAAAGCATTTCCTTGCAAAGCAGCTCAGAGGCCATTTGTTAGAGATTATTTCCAAATGCCACCACAGAGTGGACAGTAAGGGCAGCTCATTACCTCTGCCTGCTAATTAGAATCACCATCATGTATGGCATGGATGCTCTGTGACTGAGTTTTGAGCCCTTCGTTTATACCCCTTCCCCAGGTGACACCATAGGTCCCCATCGATCATCACAGTGCTTACCAGGTGGAGTAAGGACCCTCCAGAGGACACCAGAGTGTGCGGATCCGCGCCCTCCTGCAGGAGCCGGAGCACTGAAAAACCAGAGAGAGAGAAAATAACGCGCTTGGAGCAGGTGTCTTCCACACTTAACCACTGCACTAATTCTTAAAGCACTAACAACCATGAGAGGAGAAGGAAGAGGATTCATCGCCTTGCAAGCCAAGTCCATGCATTTCCAAGGGTAGCATTTTCCCTCACGTTCAAATATATTCCTTGGTTTGCAATATAATTACCTGGAGCACCCATGCACAGGAATGAACAAATGGAACCTAGCTTTACAGTTTTTCATTCTGAAATGTCAAGTTGATGCATCTCATGCAGACCAAAAATAAATAAACGAATAATTACAAATTACTGGACTCAGCTTCTGCGGGCATGAGGTGCTGAACTTTTGTTTCTCAAATTCATTAGGCCCCCATTGGCTGGAAACAATAAAGCTGACATTTTGTGCATTAAACTTCCATTTGTGTCATTAGCCCTTGGCAAGGATTTGACCATTCTTGCAAAGCATGAGGGGGCAAATGCACACATTTCCAAACAGGAATGTCCCATAGATCAAAACACACAGCAATTATGGGAATTAGCCCTCCGCTGAAAGGTGCCTGGGGTTTCCATGTGAATAGCAAAGGAGAAATCATTAGCGCAGAGACCGCCACCAGCGTTAAGAGAGGGGCTGGCTAACTCCACGTTCTCTGCCCCTCACAAAGGTCCCTCGCAGTCCCAAGGAACTCAACAGGCTTCTGCTGTTAATGGTACAAACTACGACCTCCATGAAACGCTGCTTACATGTTTTCCAAAAACCATAATGAAAGTTATATTACCCTTGTACTTCATTACAATAAACCATACGAAATGGCTCAGATTTCAATCAAACCTCACCAAAGCACACTGTCTGTCCATTAAATCTCTCCATGGCCTGAAATGTTCTCTAAAGGCACCTTCTTTTCTATTCATCCCAATTCTTTCAACCTTGTAGGGACTGGATTCTCACCCTCTTTCCTGACTCTGGACAAATGCGCACGAAGGCAGCGCATCCTGGCTGGCATGGCTGCACCCGCCAGCTCCCCTCCAGCACGGCCAGTCTCCTCAATGCCCTGCAGACCAGGAAGCACCCGCCTCTGGCAGTGACCTGCTGAGCATCCGCCACCCTCACCAGCCCAGAGCCCTGGAGTCTTTCCCCAAATCATAGTGCACTTTGTCCAATCTCTCCCACAACGTATTCTCCTCACTGACCCAGAGAAAGTGTGTCCTGGCCTCTATGATCACACAGCCTGTCACCCAGTCCCCACCTAGAAGGAAGTTCTAGAAAACCTGGGCCCACTCCTGCTTTTCACCAACTGGCTTTCTCCCACCATGCTCTTTCTTCAGCCGCAGATTTGTTCGTCGAGGTGTGCTAGTATATGCAGATGCATCTTGGTCGTCTTTAACTTCCGCTTTCCTTCCCCAGACACACTCGAAACCTGCACAAAGTGTGAGGACGCTCCTGCTGTTGCGGGGTGAGGAGACACCCTTGCACACCCGCTCTCTGCCTCCCCCCACACACACCCGAGCAGGGTCTACGCCTCCTCTTCCTTCATGTGCTGGGGCCCGGAACATTGAAATTCCCCTCTCAGGCAGCAGGGCGCTCAGTGCATGTTTGCCAATGGTTTCCAAAGACAGGAAGCAGCACTCTACTCCTGCAGGGATTCTTTCAGCAAACAAACTTAACTGCCTTGAACTAACATCTCTATGGTGCTCCTTGTCCACAAGGCATGTGGACAAGGGTGCTCTCAGGACAGATCTGGTGCGAGAGACACTGCCTTGCATTAGAATATTAATGAGATGCTGCTGGACATTGATGCAGAGTCCACAGTGGATGCGGGCAGTAACTTACACATGATGGGACCAGGGGTTCTTAGATTTCGGTTTGCATTAGACAGATGCCTGTGAACCCCGGGAAAGCCATGGAATCAATGTCTCAGCTTTCAGTCAGTCACACAGTGACAGCTGAGGAACACACAGGCCATGTGGTGGAGTGTGTTTATCAACTTTGGTTGAGATTACAACACCAATTCTGTTAGTAAGATTATCGTAAGTGATAAAAACCCTTAGTAACATACTGAATCCACATTTGAAAGCTTATTCTAGATTTTCTCAAACCATTGTGAGTATTAAATGTTGAGTTTAAATGTAAAATACAAGCGGTGAGAATCTAGCAATGTTAATAAGAAGGCTGAGAATGCAATTCACCAAGGAGGAACAAGACAGAAAGGGTAAAGGTCAGGGAAGGAACTGCTGAGCTTGGGAGAAGTGAATGCTATCATCTTTGTTTTCAGTATAGTCCACTGCATTGTAAGTCTGTATCACTTAATTTTTCATTTAAGCATGGTTTAACTTCTTCACAAGTCATTTATAAGGTTCCTGAGATCTTAACCACTGGCTCTCAGAGCCAGGCAGGACAGCCCAGGCCACCACAGGGTGCTGCCTACAGTGCCTGAGGGACACAGTCCAGGAATCCTAGGAATGAGCAGCCGCTATAGGCAGGACCAGGACCTTGACCTCCTTCCTGCCACAGGTACAGGGCACAGCCACACCTTCCCCATCCAGCCTGGCTCAACCTGGGGGGCCAGTGAGTGAGGCTGGAAAGTTCTGTCTTCCCCCTAGGAGCACTCTTCATACAAGCACAGACATCGCATGGTTTCCCTCACATGGGAAGCCCAATGTATAAATAAAGAGCAAAGCAAAAGGCAGAGAATAAGAACCAGGCAGGCAGACCTTTTGCAAGTGGGAAGAGGACTAGGAAATGGAGTGAGAAGAGAAGAAAGGGAAGGGAAAGTTAAAAAAAGTTAAGATGCTATGTACATGACTAACTCACCAAAAGGGATGGAAACATGGACTGCACACATGCACTACTAATAAAAATAAAACATTTTAAAAACAAGTGAAAAAAAAGGACTTTTTTCAAAGAAGCTGACTTACACAATCATACGTAACTATTTACAAGTACAGACCAGATGATATTGGCTGGTTTACCTTCTTTTCCATGAATGAAGACTCAATAATTAGACAACATCAACTATCAGTAAAATAAAGGATGTGACTTTATTTATACACGGCAGTGTGGACTAAATCTATGACTGTGGTAAGGATTAAGCACAGGACATTGTAAAGTCCTGGGATGTTAAAAACAAAGTATCACTTAAGAATTAGTTTAGAACCTAAACTTCTGAACGTCGAGGGGTACAACAAACACAATAGAAACACACTCTAAACACTTTTTTAAGGACCTAGGAGAATCTAATGCTCTTCTAAGCATTTTGTAAATCTGACTTCACTTCTCTTTCCACCTCCCATTTTCCATTTCTTCTTCCTGAAAAGACAAATGAGTGTGTCACGGAGATGCAGCCCCGGGGGCCACAGGTGAGATGGAGGATGCGGAGCCCAAGTCCTGTCACCAGCTCCAGCAGCCTCAAACCAGTGCTAGTACAGAGGCAGAGCAAGGTCAGCAGGAATCAAGAGCCACATGCATGGCCTCAAAATTGCTGATTCTGTGAGAAATTGCTCGAATATAGATGAAAATATTTTCTCTATAAAGGTCCAGGTTCACAACAACTATGCAGTAACAGAATTTGAGCTGCCAGTGCAGTGAGCCAGCCCTGCCGCTCTGGATCTGTTATGGGAAAGGGAAGGAGAGGCCCAGGAGAAGCAGCAGAGCAGCAAAAAGATGTGCCAGGGCTCTGTGGAAGTGTCTGGCATTTGCACCTCTAGGCGGCTTCACTGCCAAGTAGCGCAGCGGAACTCCAGCGGGGTGCTGCGCGGGCCGGTGATTGCTGGGAAGAGAAGCGGCCTCTAAGACCTTCAGCTGCTGGGGTAAAACGTGGCATCAAATGCCCTCTGCTGTGGGGCTTTCCCGATAGTGCAGCTGGGCCCCCCAACAGTGCCCAACCCACACCCTCAGGCCAGCTAGCAGCACTGGCTTCAGGGGTCCGGGCACCACCCAGTTCCGCTGGGCTGACGCTCCGCCCTTGAGGAGACTGAGTCCCCTGATGCGCGCCTCTGAGGCTCAGAAGTTTATTCCACACCCACCGACTCTATGCGGGCGGTGGCCCTTAGGTTCTCCAGGTACCACATTTAAAATCAAGAGGCAAAGAAGAACGCGGCAAACACTTGTGCTTTCTAAGTTCTGTACCAGTTTTAAGTCCCACCAGAGATATTTTGTAGAAAGAAGGAAGAGCAAACCAACATGGGAAATGTGTCAACCTGGTTGGAGTCCATACGGGTTCTTTGTATTATCTGGGAAACTTCTCCGTAATTTTGGTTTTGTTTCAACACAAAAAGTCACAATGAACAACCACAAACTCCACCCAGTGTAACTGTTCCTCTGATATGATAATGGAAACACGAAGGCAGAGACACAACTGAGAATTTTTCTACCATTGATAGCACTCTAAGAAATCTAAAAATTTTACCTTGTTTCTTGAATATATCAGTGAACCAGGGCGCAGAAAGCAGGAACCTAGAAATTACACGACAGTGCCTATTTGTGAGTCAATGGTTCTGAAACGCAGGTTTCCTGCCTAAGTAGTGCTCGCAATGTAGGACATCATAGAGTAATACAGGGCTCTGAGGTTATACTTTCCCCATAGAGTAATGCAGGGCTCTGAGGTTATACTTTCCCAGTCTGCAGTTTTTCAATCTCTTCTTTATTCTCAACATCCCACTCTCAACAATTGTGACCCCTCAGATGCTCTGTGTCACTGCCTGGGGACCAGGTTAACAACCCTGTGTCCTGTCTAAGAGTTTCTACCCACCCTTCCGAATCTCACCCTCGCTGTTCCTGCTGGTTTGCAGTGGAATCTAACACTGAGACGTGTAAATATCGTATTGTCTGTTGGTGTAAAAAACTGAGAATAAATAAGATCCAAAAGTTACAACAGAGATAGCTAATCTAATGACCTTACCTCCTTTAAAGGTCAAACCCCAATGCAATCATATTCTGAAGTACTGGGGCAAAGGGTGAGCACGACTGAGCTCAGGAATTAATTTCCATGTGTTTCTAAGTTTCTAAAATTCCTCCCATTAAAGGAATGTGAAGATGGTTAATTTCATTGTTGTTAGAAAAGATAGCCGTGGGCTGGGGATTTAGCTCAGTGGCATAAGCACCTGCTTTGCAAGCGCATGGTCATGAGTTCGATCCCCGGTACCAAAAAAAAAAAAAAAAAGAAAAGAAAAGACAGTTGTAAACTATCCCCTACAAATGCATTGGGAAAGAGGCTGAGGAAAGGGATTAGATGTGTTACGACCGTGGACCAACTCCGCAGCAGGAATGCAAACACTACACGTGGCAGACGTAACAAAAGAAAATGCTTCAGCTGTTGTTTTGCAGCCTGGCGCGTGGCCTACCCCGGGGAACACTTCGCATGCTTGTAAGAACACGGGCTTTGCTTGGCTGGACATGGTGCCCGATGGCGTCTGCCCGCTGGGGCTCTTGGTTGAACTCATGCTGTGGACAGCACTGGAAGAGTCAGTCAAGCATTCGGCACTGCTGCCTGCTCTCTCTCTCCCTTCCTTCCTGTCAGTTTCACGTCATGTTTTCTGGAACTCTGTGGCTAAGCACATATTATAATCTATATGTCTGGGGATGAAACAGTCGCAGTATCTATCTCTCTAAAATGTCCTCATTTTCTTCCAAAGCGAGTAGAGAAAGCGCACTTGTTATTCTGTGTCACCTATACCAGCTTCCTTGGGCTCACTCCTGGCATGGGCCACCTCTTCCATCTCTGACCTTCACTTTCTTTCCATCTTGAATCAAGCGGTGTCTCTTCATAGGCGGAGCACATGCAGGACCCTTCTCCATTCTGCTAATCTGTCTTTTTGAGAGTGAATTACATTTACTAATGCAATTATTAATAAAAAAGGAATAATGCCTACCATTTTGCTATCTGCCTGCTGTATGTGTTAGCTTTGTTTTGTTCCTTTGTGTGAATGGAGGCTTACATAGGTCATTTTAATACTCCCATATTTATCTTCCTGTATTGTTGTTCTTATAGTTTCCATCTGGATTCAATTAATATTTTAATTTATAACAATCTATATCAGATAAATACCAGCTAAACTTGAATAATATGCAAAAGCTTCCCTCTATTCTTTCTCTTTCCATCTCTGGGCTGCTACATCTACCCACATTATACCTTTGTGAGCTCATTAACACAATCTTTTCTTTCTTTTTTTCTTTCTTTGTTTTTTTCTTTCCTTCTATAAACACCTTTTAACTATAGCAGGGTGAGAATAAGGTACCAAAATCACGCATTGTACTATCTTTGATGTTTATGTGCATGTTTAACTTTCCATTGCCTTTGTTTCTCGTGTGGATTCAAGTGACCACACAGGGGCTCATTTCACCCTGCAAGACTCCCCTGAGCATCGAGAGTGGATCTGCTGGCCGTGAACTCTCTCCATTGCAGCTCATCGAGAGCATCATAATGTCTCTCTGTCTAGGGAAGGTCATTCTCTAGAGAGAGAATTATGGCTGCCCACTTTTTTTTCACTGAGTTGGTCGTCGCTGCTGTCTACCTCCAAGAGAAGCCGGGCATGAATTTCTCTGAGGACTTTGGCTGTGCTGAGTCACTTTTGTCCTGATGATTCTAAGATTCTTTTTCTTTTGGCTTCCACAGCTGTATTATGCTGGGCCTAGGTGTGGCTCTGCCTCAGACCATTCTACTTGGAGTTTGGAAGTTTGTTAGATGGGCAGATTAATATTTCTCATCAACTTTAGGAAGTTTTCAGACACTGGTTCTTCTAACACCCCTGCTCCTTTCTCTGTCCTCTCATCTGTGATTTCTGAGGTTTCATCACTTTTCCAAACCACACCATTAATGTTTGTGCCCCTCATCACATGTAGGCAGAGCGATCTCCACTCAGGGCTCGAAGCGGTCAGCTCACGACTGTGCGGATGTCCTTCCGTGGTTTGCAGTAGCAACTTCCAGTCCTGCGGAGGGTCTGTGCGTGTACACAGCCTTCCCTGCCCTGTGGAGCAGCTGCACACAGCTTTCTGAGTGTGCACTTCCTTCCTGTGCCACATCGTAAGGTCCACACCAGGTGAGAGGTGAGTCTTTGGAACATCTTCCGAGCACGCCCACAGATCCAAACGTGCACAGCCTTGTGCACCATCACAGTTGTGATCACAACCCTGGGAGGATGCAGTGCTAAGCACTGACTGCTGGCTGTTGGCTACAAATGCTCCAGAGAAGGATGGGGAGTGTGCTTATTATTAGTCAGGTCACATATGAGCAGTTCTGGAAGCGAACTCCTGTCAGACGGCTGAAACCAGGATCGTTCCCCAGGAGGGGGAACTCAGGCAATCCAGATCTGCTCTTCCCCTCTGTGATGGGAAGGCTGTGGGCTTTCAAGGATCCTGTGTTTCAGAAAGGAAAGAGGTGACCAGATAAGACACAGTGAAACACTCTGGTAAAGTCACTCTCTTGCTGAGACTCAACCATTTTGGCAAATAAATGCTCATCCTATTATTCCAAGCCTTTAGTTAATCTCCAGTGGTCTGGAAAAGCCGATTTTAACACACTTTGCCACTGTTCTTTTTATTCATCCTCCCTCTCCCTCTCTCTCTCTCTCTCTCTCTCTCTCTCTCTCTCTCTCTCTCAGGGAAGGTCTTGCTGAGTTTCCCAGACTGCCTCAAATTTGCCCTCCTCCTGCCTCAGCCTTCTGAGTAGCTGGGTGACTGGTGTGTGTCACTCATCTGGCTTTTCCAAATACTATTTGTCACTTTTCTAAGGGACAGATTTTCAGCACCTTCCTTTGTGGTCCTAGAAGCAGTCTCTAGCATGCATTATAAATACAACAGAAGAGTTCCTAAGAATATTTATTACCCATTGAAAAGAATCAGGTTCTAGGTTGAATAATGCTAATGATAATAATGATAATAATTTTTGTTAAAGCTTGTCTTGCCAAGGACTTATAAAATAAAATGATATTTTTAAAGGCTGTTATAAAACTTGCTTAAAATGGAATTTCTTACAGACACAGTTGTACAAAGTATTCTCTGGGGGAACCAGGATAGGCCTGCTCACCAAAACCAGACCTAAATCAACAGCACTGTAAATATTCCAGAACAGACTCAAGGTGACAGTTTTACAATGGCATAAAATTAACTTTGTATTTCTCCAGCGCTTGCTGCAGGAATAGTAAATCCAGAATACACGTAACATAGGCACATGCTCCAGTTTGGATTTTCTCCCTGTATGTGATCTCTGCTGATTCATGCTACATGTTCTTAATATATACTCTTTTCCAGTGTCACACTGTAGAAGTTAACAGGGTGGAAAATACAAGTAAACAGAATGAGATACAGAACTTCCATGATGACTGGTCTAGAGTTCTACTTACGCCCAGTGTTTGGGAAGGTTATTAAAAAATGGCTTGCGGGCAATAAGAGAACGCACACACACACACACACACACACATGTGCGCTTTTAAGAGGTAAGGGGGAAATATGCTGAAGTATCGATGTCACTGATCACTACCTAGCGACAAACTGGAAATGAAGCCCATGGACCACATCACAGCGACATTTGCTGTGCTGAGTTCTCTGGGCCTTGGCTTCTTATATGTAAAACCGTTATAGTAAAATAACTTTATGGTTCTAGAAAGACACTAAGTTAGGATAATTACCGCACTGTCAATGCGGTAAGGACACTTACAGGAGGTAACAGATAATATTTGAATGAAAGAAACAACTTTTGTGTACTGAGTGGAGTCCAGGGCCTTGCACGAGCTTGGCAAGTCCTCTGCTGCTGAGCAGCTCCCCTAGAGATTCCCCAAGACAAAGTGTCTCAGGAAGGTGAGAGTTATTTAGCATGTAGCTTCAGAGGGAACTTTTACAGTAAAACCACAAATATGCTTTATGGTTGGGAATCATCTCTACTTCTCTTTGTTTTGTTCTGTTTTGCTTTGACAGATGCTTATGTCTGCTCTTAAGACAGTTGTCCTAGAATTTAATTCATCCCCCATTTCACCACATGTCCCTCCTACACGAGATACTTCTGTACCATCCTCTCTCCTCAGGTTTCCATTATTCAAGGAGACTTAATCCTGGTGTGGCGTGTGTCCTTCTGATGTGGGGTTAGAGAAAGAGCCACGTGATCACAAGACCTTCCAGTTCTCAGGAACAAGACACGATCACCACGCAAATGCCCTTGAGATGCACTTCAGCTTGGGAATGGAATAACATATCCAGTCTTAGCTCTTCTGATAGTAATAGAAAACTTCTGTCTTTGTCACTTTTCTCTTTGCTGAGACAAAGTGCCCGACACCCGAAGTTAAAGGAGGAGAGGTTTATATGACTCCAGTGTGTTGTTTTCAGCCCATAGTTGGCTGGTTCCAAAACACAGGGCGGGGCCCACGGCAGAGGGCAAAACAGAGGAGAAACAGTGCATGGTGGGCAGAAGGCAGAAAACGGAGAAGGAGCAAAGCAGCAAGTGACAAGGGATAGGCAGTGACACTTTCTGTCCTCTGTATCTTATCCAGCTACCCACACTCAGGGCAGGCGGCACTCGCAGCCAGGGTGGGGCAGGTTTACTGCGAGCACCATGCCATCCACCAGCACTGCATCACATCCCTGATCTCAGCATCACACAACCTCGACCCAGCCACCCGGGAAGGCCCCCGCTGCCTGCACAAGGCTCTGCAGACATAACAACATCCAACCACACTTCCACGCTGAGAATCTCATCCCTCTGCTCCTCACAAGGACCATGTGTACCCTCAGAACCCCACTGATTTGGACCATGGGCCAGCACACCCCAGTCTCCCATAATGGGTTTTCCTGCCTGAGAATGTGGAGCTGGAATACAAGCATTAGTTGTTTAATTATGGACACGGGGCATGGAGGGTAACCTGAGTGCCACGCACAGATTTTCACTATGGCTGAGTGTGAGTGAGAGACCAACCTATGGGACAGGACAAGGGTGAAGCAGGACAGGGACCAAAAAGGCTCACAGGAGGAACACAGCCCGGGAGGCGGGGAGGCACAGACCTCCTGCCCACCTTTCAGACGCTGCGTTTTCTCTACAGTCCCCTAGGAAGCCCCTTTCAGCCTTAATTTTGCCCCTGACTCCCCTTATCTCCAATCATGTGCCCTTTCTTAAGCACGAGCTGGTTTTCGGTGCTCTGACTCCACCCCACAGGCAATGCTCCGCAGGAGATTAGATGAGCACGTATCTGACTGCACCGGGAGAAGGTGGGATGCGAACGAGACCTTATAATTACAGGGGAAACACAGACACACTCCAGGGAGCAAGAGGAGGAAACGGGCTGCAGAGTGGCCCATGTGGTCCTGCAGTCTATGGGAGCTCTGTGGAGGTCCTGGAAGAGCTTCCAGGCTGGACCAGTGATAGCAGGTTTCTGTTGCTGTGCAGCCAGTGGGCCCCAAAACAGAGGCAACAGTGACATTTACTTTGCTGTCTCCTGTGGGGGCTCGATAGGATTCTACTCACCTAGGCCCTTCAAGGTCTTCTAGGTAGCACCTGGGTGAGACGGTGGCCAGTGATGGGCCACCATGAATGATTCTTCAGTCACAGGTCCACTGTCTAGACTGGGAGGCTCAGTGGCCAGAACAACTGGGCTCTGTGAACCCAGCACCCCATAAGCACACAGTCTCTGCAGGGGAACTGGCTGTGGACCACTGGGAATCTTCTACAGCAGCTGAAAGCCCCCAGCAAACCTCCCCCTTTCCAAGCCAGTTCCAAGGTGACAGCCTCTACTGGCTTTGTTCCACCTCCTCCCATGATCACAGCGGCTTGGCCCCAGTTCCAGGGCACAGAAGGTGACTCCAGGCTTCATGAGAGGAAGTCAGAGAACCCCTCACCGGATCCCACTTCTGAAAACTCACAACTGTGAGTGGAAAGGTGGGCTGGGCAGGCCCTTTGCCTCAGGCCATCATGGTCCTGAGCCTGGGTGATCAGGTCCCTCCAGGCTTCCTGCGACCCTCTCACAGTATATGGTGAGCAGAAGACAGAGAACTAGGTTCCCAGCACCCCGATCAGATGCGTGACAAGTGCCACACTTTGCAGTTCCAAGCGCGGCTGTGTAGAATACCTGTGCTGTACTCTACACCGACCACCTTTGTCCTTTGTTTAAGGAAAAACTATAGTGAAGTCTAAAAGGCTACTCTTTATTTAAGAGAATGATTTTGTTTACAGCAACTTCATCAGACAGATTCTGGATGTAAGACAGTGGTGGCAATGTCAATTGGTGCCATAGGGAAAAGTCACTCTTGAGCACAGTGTGGGGATCCACCTCTGTAACCCCACATTCTGGGAGGCTAAAGCAGCCTCACCAACATTTGTTACTACTTGATTTCCTGAGGAGATTCTTTCTGGAGCAGCGTGGGGTCTCAGTGTGAAACTAGTGTCTCACTCGTGGCCAACTGTTTTTTAAAATCTGATACTGTGGGAACCAGTAAGCCGGGCTGATGAATGCCAAACAGCCCACTTACCCTCGAAGGGCTGAGGACACTTCTTGTTCATGAAACATCAAGGGATTGTTAGGGAAGGTATTCTTTAAAACATAGGTACTAAATGGAAAGCTTTCTGATGTCCAAGTCTGAATTAGGTAAAGTACATTGAACACAGGTATTAGATTCATGATCTATGATTTAAAATTCATTCTTAAATATAAATAAAAGGTTGAAAAAGTCAGATTAAATGAGTCAGGCTCTGAGGAGTTTCCAAGTTACTGAAAGCGATGCCTTTCCATCAACCTAAAGACACAAAAAGTAAGTCTGCTTTTGTTATGTGAGAGGCACTTGGGAGGCTGTCACCTGGTCAGGCCCTGACACAGGGTCCTGCTCCAAACAGAATATGATGCCCTGAACATTCAGAAATGTGGCACTTTTAATCAGCCCGGCTCTTTTTCTAGCCTACTTCTGTTTATAAAATACACACAACTATTAGTGTAGATTGAGAAAGTCACCATGCTTCAAAGCAAAGGGAAAAAGATTTAGCTGAAAATTAGACTAACCAAGGGATAGGAATTATAGAATAGGGACCTCCTCCATTCCTTTGAACTGAAGATAAAATACAGCCTCATTTTAAAAATAAATGACAGGGGAATTGCAGCTCATCAGCGCAGGCCCGGAAAAGCTTGGGACCATCAATCCCGGTGGCTGGGTGCCTGCCCAGCCCCCTTAGGTCATTGGACTAGACTTCAGAGATTCCGTGGGTTTGAGTGGACTGTTCCCAGTGACCTTCATTCAACCAGGGGAGCCAGGCCCATCACACAAGGGGAACGAAAGCCAAGTGAGTCCCAGTAGTAGAGGGCTCAGGAGATAATTTCCAAAACATCCAGGGAAAGCTTTGGAAAATCACTGGAAACATGGAAATAAAGGAAAATGACAAAAAGAAAGACAAAAATACAATCTCAAACCTCCAGCCATCCCAAGAAAACCTAGGAGCTATGTACATAGAAGAAAATACTACCATACACCTGAAATGCATGAAATGCTATCAACTGAAATAAAGAAGCAAGTACGGGAAGCTATTAGGGAACTCAAATCAGAAATATTCTCCCAGGTAAAAGAAGAAATGATAAAAGTAGTGAAAGAAATACTGAATGCATCCAACGAAGACACAGCTAAAAAATTAGAGGAACAAAGCAAAATGATAGAATCCCTGAATGAACAGTTTAAGAGATAAACAGAATGCATTAATCAGATTCAAAGAGATATGCAGGAAATCAAAAACTCTAATGAAAGTTGCAAAACCCGCCTCAAAGAAAGTGAAGATAGAATCTCAGACCTCGAAGATAAGATTGCAGCTAGTGAACAGAAAAGGAAAGATCTTCTAACAATAACAAGAAATCAGGAAATAACAATTCAACAGCTTCAAGATGATGCAAAGAAAAACAATATAAGATTAATAGGGATAAAAGAAAAAGAAGGGAACAACACAAATGATATCAAGGGGCTATTTACAGAAGTAATAGCTGAAAACTTCCCAAATATGAGTATGGAAACTGACATACAGATTAGTGAGGCACTTAGAACTCCAAATAGCCATAACCAAAACAAAACTACATCCAGACATATAATAATCACCATCCCAGAAATCCAACATAAGAACAGAATATTAAAATCTGTTAAAGAGAAAAGATAGGTCACCTATAAAGGAAAACCTATCAGAATCACAGCAGACTTCTCAACAAAAACAATGAAGTAAAGAAGAGCATGGAGTGAAGTTTTTCAGATCCTTAAAGAAGACGACTTCCAACCCAGACTGATGTACCCTGCAAAACTGTCCTTCAAAATGGATGGAGAAATAAGATATTTCCATGACAAAGGACAGCTGAAGAACTTCATGATCACCAAACCAAACCTACAAAGAATACTGAAAGATATTCTAGATACACATAGGAAAAAACCACTAAGCAAGACAGACAAACAGAATGGAAAGCTAAGATACAACATCAGAAAGATAACATGTCAACAATAAACCAATATATGACAGTTATAACCATTAATGTAAATGGCCTCAATTTACCAATTAAAAGAAACAGCCTGGCAGAATGGATCAAGAAACAACATCCAACCATATGCTGTCTACAAGAAACCCATCTAACCCAAAATGAAACTCATAGACTGAAAGTCAAAGGATGGAAAACAATACTCCATGCAACAGGAACTCAAAAAAAAAAAAAAAA